>CM062805.1:646058346-646325811 GCA_031772625.1 Pinus tabuliformis
TGCGTAGTTCCTATCCCCCGGGACTGCTACATTGCATAGTTCTTGTGTTCAAGCTCCGATCTTGGCTTCTAGAATTGCACAATAATTCCTCCCATCTCGGATTTCACTGCACACTTCAAAATCACAAGCCTCAAGCTCATCCCTTAAGCCTCTAAACTGCGCAATAGCCGTTCCTCCCATGCCTCTCAAAACTGCGTAGTGTGTCCTCTCAAGCTCATCCCCTCAGCCTGTCCAATTGTCTCTCAAAACTGTGCAATCTTTTCCTTCAATCCTACCTGAGCTACGCACTGCACAATCCTAGAGCTCAAGCCTCACCCTTGATTTTTGGAACTGTGCATTGGATAGTCACTGAGCCCTCTCTCCCAACCTGACACCTGGTTCCGACTCAGTTAATGGATCAAAATACACTATCTTAGACTAGGGGGTTTTGAACTAATGTCATCTGGTCATGAGTAAATTGCAGATACAGGTACTCTATCACACCATGGAAAGATAATGAAGATGAAGATGGAGGGAAGCCTGACGAAATACACACTTATAGTTGAACACACAAGCTAATCAATTAAGAAAAGAAAAAGGTACATCAATTTGTGATCGCAACTCAAGACTTAAGATCATTGAAGATTCCTTGTCAGCAAGTCATACGTTGTAATATCCCCTTTCCTGATATGGTCAAATTAGACGGGATCTTCCCACGAAATTTACTGTGGTATTTTCCCACAGTATCAGCCCATGGTATTTCCCTTTGGTTTTCGAGGGAAAATAATAAAATAAGGTTCTAGTGAGTCAATCAAGCCTTTAAAAGGGGACAAAAGCTAGGCAATTGGATCATTCTGATTTATCTATCCTATTGTGTTTTCTTGAGAACTTGGCGTGGCCAGTTCCATTTTTTATCCCGGGATGAAAACCTTGTGGTGAATTTGTCTGGTGGATCCATCCAGGGTCCACAATTGAGCTTTAGTGTCTTAGATTAGTCTTTTAATGAGCAATCGTGCATGCCATTTGCAGGAGCTCCAGTTTTATTGTATGGGCATGTATTTTGTTTTCAGCTAATAATATAAATAAGAGGATGCATTTCTTTAGATCCCTTGTGTTCTATGCTTGGCTTGTTAGTATTTCATTTAGAACACTAAAATATTCTATATCTGTTGATTATTTAGCAATTTGGGATATTACAGTGGTATCAGAGCTCTGCATCCTACCCGCCTAAGGGTATTATGCAGGGATCTTCGGTGGGATTTCTTCTCACCCTAGCCAACATCTTCCATCTTCGGTGATATCTGATATCACCCTAGTTGGGTTCTTATTTTCTAGTTTTCCTATAGTCAGACCAAATCTATATCTATGGAACACCAAATAAGTCTATTACGTCTAAGGAGGACAAAGGCATTTCCATCATGAAATCACAAAGGACACAATCGTAGATCAAACTACCTATTCCTCTGGCTGCTAACTGATGGAGTTACCAGTATTCAAACTTGGGAACAATGCAGTAGTTTGGTAGGTTTTCTCGTTGGGTCATAAAGAGGTTGTGGAACATATCACTAGGACAATATCGCACCAAGGTTGAGGTGCATAGGCCTAATGTGAATTGAGTTCAATGCCACACTAACCAAGCCACTGTGGGAAGAACTGCATGCTCGCATTGCCATATTGGAACTCCATTAGATTGGAGCATGACGCCGTTGGATCTGGCGATATGCATAAAATGTGCTTGGCGGATCAGACTTGTACAAGCTACTGGTTTATATCAATACGTAGAGTTGGAAACCTAAATGGGTGGAGGGTGTGATAGAGAACCTTTTTGTTGGCAATATTCACCACTGCAGGGCCACAAGTGTTCGATCCACCATTTGAAAAAAAAAATATAGCCACGACAAGGAGTGTTGATTTGGGCTGTCAGTGGGACTCTGAATATGCATAAGGCACAAGAGCATTAGATACCCATTTCCAAGAATTCCCATTCAGCTAATCAGCCGACACCCTAGCGTTAAGATTTTTGGAAGCTTTGTTTCCTATCTTTCCATATTTTTTGTAGTGGAATTTTACGAAGTGGAGCCATTATCAATCGGTGTTTGTAAAGGCCATACAGTCAGCTCATTGGTTGACTGAAAGCCATCATGTCAAGGCCGAGAAATCATATTAAGTGGAGTTTGACCACCCCCACAATGCATCTCTCTGGAGGTTGAGCACACTGATCACCCATACTCGTGCAAACAACTGAGGAAGAGGTTAGATTAGTCATGGAGCAGGATTGAGCCATACATGTCCGATCGTTGAGCGTGGGACGCTATACCCATCACCATGCATCCATCTGAGTGAAGGGACATTTGAGTCAACATAGCCATCAGTCGGGCAGGGTTGTGTTCCCAACTTGGGTTGTCGGAATTGCAGGTGAATAGGACATACCTCGGGTCATCAAAGCCGAGTGCATTATATTAAGGCGAACTTTCCTATAAAATCAGAAAACCATCAACATCTTGGGTTGAAAAAGCGTGAGACTGTGGGCCCCATATATCTGCACAGATCGAGGCTGTATCTATTGAAGGGCTGATATGCCACATCAGGGTCGAGATATTGTCACAGCATAGAGTCGCAGTTTCTAAGGAGTCATCGTCGAGGAATGGTCTGATTCGGTCTTCGTGATAAGGGTCACCAACAACATCGACTAGCTTGTCATACCCAAAGATTGGTTGTGACCATTAAGGTCAGTCCTACCATAGTGGGAAGGACTGAGTTGACGTTGCCATATTATTTGTCTCAATCAAATTTAGGAGAATGAAATGCCAAGGTCGAAGGAGCCAAACACCTATGTTTTTGATCCAACCGAAGTCTACCCATATTCTATTGTTGGGACACATAGCAGGGTAATATAGTTGGGCTATGGCACGAGCCTCACATGGCCATATAAACTCTGAAGAGGTGAGAAAGAGAGTCAACATAATGGAAATTTAATTGTTTGGGATCTTAATTTGGACTTGGTGCTGGGTATTGGCATAATATCTTTAATGGTGTATGGTGTTGGAGAGGTTTATTAAAAGTAAAGTGAAGTGATTATTTTAGTGAGGTAAAAATAAAGTTGGGTGTAAAATAGCTTGGAAGGTATTTGCCATATTTTATATCCAATTTCTGGATACTATAGCATACTTATGCTATATGTCATCGTCAAATTAATGGGATTGAATTCAGCAGAAACACTGTTGCGTTTAATTAGTAAAATTATATTCAAAATCTAAACTACAAGGAGATTGAATATTTATCAACTGTTTCCTTTCAATCCTAGTAGAGATCAGTGTTTCAAAAGGCTGTAAATTGTTTTTTTTTAGAAAGAAGGGAGGCTAAGTATCAGGATCCATTAATGCCGACCCATAATGTCATCATTTTAATTTTGGAAGCACCTTAGGAATCGACATGGTAATACATCAGTTGATCCTCTAGGCTATAATACTCTGGTGGATAAAAAATGGAAACAAATTACAGATCTGAAGCAAGAATAGAACAACAAACCTTTATCATGGAAGGTCCATGCTATTCTTCAGTAGTCAAAGGACATCCAGAAGGAAGATGTAAAAGGAAAGTGTCTCTTTGAACTTGGATCCAAATTGCAGTATACAAAGTATGAGGATGTACTCTTACGGTTGGATACATTAGATATGGCTTTGTCCCTGATAAAGCAATCAGATTGGAAAAGGTCAGGTTGGGCCTTGGAGCCATCAATGATTTCTTTGATACAACCCATGTTCTTGGAGCATCCTTGTGAAAATGTTAGACTCACAGTTGCCTCGTGTCTCAGCAGGACCATAGCTTTAACATTGCCACTACCACCTTACAACAATGATATCATGTGGGAAATATTGCAATTGATAGTGGAAGCCCTTCAAGGGTTGAACAACATGATGCATCCTACTTTTCAGAAGCGAAACAAAATCTTAGAACTCATGGCAGAGTTTAGATTTGGCACATTCATGCTGAATCTGGAGTGTGATGAGTTGATCTTTCATTTTCTCCAAAAATTTTACACCAGTATTACATCATCTCATTCAGACCATGTCAAGACATGCATGCAAAATATTGTGTCCCTGTTCTTAAAAGGAGATGTCGACGTATGAAAGATACTAAGAGCCAAATTGTTGACCATTTGGAGGAAGGAACCAATGGTATTTCCAGTCGCCTATGATCTAGTTGAGAATTTGGTCACGCAAAACATAAAAGTGCTCAGAAGGGTGCTGACTAAGAAGGAGTTGAGAAGGATTGATGGAGGAAGCAAGAACAAAACATGTAGCAAGAATGATCTAAGGAGAAGGGGACTATGCTTTATCTGCAAGGGACCTTGGGCCCTTAACCATTCATGTCCAGGTAATAGAAAGGAGGCAACAAAGACAGAACAAGAGGAGATTCCTTCGGATCATGGGGAGTCTTCTATAGTTGGGTCTATTGATCTTCAGGATGGTGAGCAGCAATGTGATATTATTCAGGGAGACTTGCAAGATGACAAGCATTTGGAAGTGCATGAGGAAATTCTACCTAATTGTATTGATGAGGTAGATTCCTATACAAATGAGTCCATAGGTCTCTAGGGGGATGTCCATAAAGAATATGAATAATCAAGTATAGGTAACAGTCCACTAGTGCATCTATGTTCGACAATTGGAGAGGATGAACAACATATTGTCTTCACAAATGGAGGAGGCCAGGGAAATTTGAGTGAGGAGACAACAATAGTGAACCAACATGATGAGCAGCACCATTATTAGACATAATATGAAAAATGAACCATCCCTAGAGAGTCGGTCAAATGTTCAAGTTGGAGTTGCGGCCTTTGGTCATCTGGTACAGACATGTATAGAGACATTCAGTAGGGCACCATAATTGCCAATAGAGGAATTTCGAGAAAAGATCATGAATTTTAAGATAGATCTTATGATGTTGAAGCAGAGAGTTTGGGCAGTCCAAGACACTTCCTTATAGGAAAATAGGAAAATTGAGGAGCTCATAAGAGTATGTGTTGAATCAACGACCAAATTGTCTACTGTTGAGGAGTGACTCAAGTCCCTCACAAGGCAGCAAGAGGAGTACAGTGGGGAGTTCCAAAACAACCCTCTATAGGAGTACATAGATAAGGCTTGCAGTACTACCAACCCACCTCTACACATTGGGGGGAGTAGGGCATAATTCTTCAAATGGATCATGTTGAGTGATTGGGTAGGGAAACATGAGTGGGACATCAAGCAACATCATCATAGTAGATTTGTTCCATGTATTCATACTTCCCACAACATGGATTGGTGAGGGATTATGAGTTGGTACTCTATTGATGAGATGATTCTAAGGAGGACACTCATAGCTAAGGGCATATCACAACATGGGCTCCTAGGCATAGTCATTCATGGAGGAATGAGGCAGTATCATAACCCACAGGCCCCAAGACTTAGGTGGCATTGGGATCCAGGTAAATATATTGAGGGAAAGATTGGTTGGAGGATTGTTTGGGATCCAGGTATCGAAGGATCCATTTAGGATCATTTAGCATGGAGGCATGGGATAGCACACTGGTTTTTAGGGGATCTTGGTATCAATGTACAAATGCTTCTGTTGTGGATAGAAGTGGATTTCTTGAGGGAAAGAAATCTTTGGTCGAAGGATTTGTAATATTCCCTTTCTTGATATGGTCAAATTGGATGGGATCTGCCCATGACATTTACTATGGTATTTTCCCATGGTATCAGCCCATGGTATTTTCCTTCGGTTTTCGAGGGAAAATAATAAAATAAGGTTCTAGAGAGTCGATCAAGCCTTTAAAAGGGGACAGAAGCTAGGCATTTGGATCATTCTGATTTATCTATCCTATTGTGTTTTCTTGAGAACTTGGCATGGCCAGTTCCATTTTTGATCCCAGGATGAAAACCCCGTGGTGAATTTGTCTGGTGGATCTATCCAGGGTCCACAATTGAGCTTCAGTGTCTTAGATCAGTCTTTTAACGAGAAGTTGTGCATGCCATTTGCAGGAGCTCCAGTTTTATTGTATCGACATGTATTTTGTTTTCAGCTAATAATATAAATAAGAGGCTGCATTTCTTTAGATCCCTTGTGTTCTATGCTTGGCTTGTCACTATTTCATTTAGAACACTAAAATATTCTAGATTTGTTGATTATTTAGTGATTTGGGGTATTACACACAGAGGTGAAAAGAAGAAGCAGACACTCAACACTCAGCAGCAACAGTGGCTTGACATTGCCACATCATCATGTAGTCCATGTCAGCAGTGTCATGTCATGAGTAGTCACATGCCACACCTTATGGCCAATAATGTAACATATGTTTCAGAAATGTATTGTAAAGTGAAAGTCCAAAGGCCATGTGTGGAATACGAAGAGTCATGTAAAGTTGAAAATTCATAGGAAGTCAACAATCATGAGGGTAGTCAAAGAGTCACAAGGAAGGGGAAGCATCACCCCTTCGTTATATATACTCCCTCATTATATGAGCAAAGGAATTTTCACCTTGGCTCCTCCCACAAAGAATTAGAGAGATAGACTAGTTCTTTGGGGAGCAAGGAGTATATCCAATGCTCCACTACTAGAGCTAGTGATGTACATTGTAAACACGTGTCTTGGAACTTTTACTTAATAATAGAAGCCTTCACAGCCAACATGTTCTTCATCCATGGATTATAATTGTTTGTAAGACTATTCTACGAATGTTTGTACTTCATGTTTTCTTTCAAATTTTTTAAGATGGTTGAACAATTTCAGTTGTTTTAGTACTTACCTTATTAAGAATGTGTTGTAATGGCTTTTATTGTTGTGCCATCATTGTGGACTATTCTGCAGTCTATTAGACATATCTTTCTTCATTTGTTGGTTGTAATGACCGTTGCATCCTCTGTGGATTATTTCGCTAGATATTAGACAGATCCTTCCAGTTCATGTGTGTCTCTTGTTGGGTGGTACTACTACCTCTCTCTTAGAGGCTCAATTTTCTCCCCTTTCCATAGTAGAATAACCTTGGCACATTTACAACTGAACACTTACCAGGCACACCTTCTTACTTTTCAAAGGCAACATTGCGTCCCTCTCTCTTGCTGACAGTTAGAGCCAAGAATTTTTTTTAAGGATTCAGAAATCGGGCCTCTATATTGGATGGGACTCCTACACCAAATGCTGTGAGGTATAATTGGGACTTCGTGTTGGGTAGATCTCCTGAATGTTGGCGGGTCTAGAACCGTCAACATTTCTGGCGCTAGAAGGAGGGAAACCATATTTTTATGGCTGATAACCCCACCAACCCCAATCTGACTTCATTTGCCCCATCACCCAAATTTTTGCGAGAGCTATTAGATTTATACCTAGAATAGAAACTCTTCCATATTTTCTGAAGAAGAACCAAACCACCCCTATTGGGATAGTGGTTTCAAAACTTGAAGAGTTGGTTCTCACCACCCTTAAAGACTTAGCAAACACTAAAGAAAGAAAAAAAAACCAGAACAACCTCCAACCTTCAACGGTAGTGACGGTGATAACATAGTGCTATCAAACGATACTTTCGGTGGGTTGGGCAGAGAAGAAGAAGAAGAAGAAGAAGAAGAAGAAGAAGAAGACCAATCAGATTCTGAAGAAGAAGGGGAAGCAAGTGAAGAAGACATGGTAGACCAATGTCTGGATTGGATGTCTTAGAGCCCACTTGCACTACCAGGTGTGTTACATAATATTCCAAGGCATCCAGAAAATATCCTAACAAAGTATGACCCTTACAGAGCAGTAAAGGCGGAGGATCATCTCGACAACTTCTACCTACATCTGCAAAAAACACTTGAGGTACACTATGATGATGTTGCATGTAGATTGTTTCTATGTACCGTAGATGGTAGAGCAATTGTGTGGTATCATAGTATTCCTTTGAATTCCATCTAGAATTGGAGGGGGTTTAAGAAAATTTTCCTTGAGAAATTTGTTGATGACAAGACACCCGCCATGTTATTGAAAGAGATGGGCAGTCTCAAGATGGAGAAAAATGAAAAAGTGAAAGATTTCAATCAGAGGTTTAACCATATTCTGAATAAGTTCTCAGCAAACACTAAACCTCATGACTCCATCATCATCGATTATTACACTTCTACCTTTCCGACCAACATTGCACAATTTGTAAAGAGAACTGCAAAACAAACTTTGACAAAAAATTATGAAGAGGAAATTGCAGTTGAAAAGGACTTGTGCATGATTAGAGTCATTGTAGATGATGAACTAGACAAATACTCCAAAGACATGAGTACAAGGTCATAGGCCTCTGTGAGCAAGGCTAAAGACAAAGAAACTATTGATCTTGAGAGCTTGACCCATATTGTCAAGACTCTTTCGAATGAGTTGGTAGAACTGAAAAAAAGGTCAAGCGAGACCACCGTGAGCAACAAGCCTCCTAAGTTCAACCTGTTTAGAAGGAATGCAAATTTTGGTAGTAGTATCAACTAATCGGCTTAGTTCATGTAGAGCTCAAATATTGTATTAAATATTGAAACCATGGGAATAGACCAATATTGTTTGCATCATCAAGAATATCATTATGAGAAAACATGCCCACAATGGAATGATGCCCTGAGCATTCTTCATACACAACTTGTTGATGCGGTAATGGCTGAGGAGCAGATGGGTTCTATAGAAGAAAAGCCAGAAGTTGCTACAACCGAAGAGTCTTTGAGTGTGGGGAACATAGTAAGCATATTCAATTGCATACTCACATCCCAAAAGAATACAATTGACAAACAACCTCTGAGTGATGGTCTGACCTAGAAGCAGACCAACTGGTACAATCTGAGAAGCCATGGGTCGGCCACTGGATCAAAGTTGACGAAGAAGAAACTAAAATAAAACATGTTAAGAAAGATCAGTCCACCTGTCATCTCAACACATAACACACAGATCAAGTCTGGTAATGCAACTACAACGAAAAGTGCTTCTGTAAGTAGTAAGAGTAAGACTAACATTCCAGAAGTCACAAACCAAGTCACTCCCCCTCACACTTTGACAATCCTTCCTATTGTAGATTACAACATAGTTGGCAACATGAATAAGGTTTGTGCGAACATCTCAATGTTCAAACTAACAAATATAATGAGCCAACATGACATCCTTTTATGCACACTTGGGCAGTCCACCACAAGTAATGATTCTTCTTTTGAGAAGGGATCTGGTATGTCCTTTGGTTCCCTCGAATTTGTACTTAATGCTTTAAAATTGGATGCAAATACACTCTTCCCTCCTTTTCTGTTAACTTTTGAAATCTTCAATTTTAATGTACACAATTGCTTGGTTGATTCTGGTGCATCGGTGAACATAATTCCATTATATGTTGCCAAGAAAAACAACGCGAAATGGGACAAAACAGATGCACAAATAATTCAGCTGGACAAAACTCTTCTCCATGCAGTTGGTAAACTCAAAGATGTTATTATCCATTTATCATCTGATGAACGAGTCCACCAATGTATCAACATAGTGATTATGGACATTCCAGAAGCATATGGAGTGTTGTTGAGAAGAGATTGGTCCAACAAGCTATAAGGGTACTTTTCTATGGACTAGTCACATTTATAGATTCTATATAAGGACATAAATAATCATATCCAGGTGAATTCAGAGAGATACATGAAACATATTGTCACTCCCTTGAATGGACAGAATGAACATGTGGCTTTCGCAGAACTTATCTTCGACAATTTCTTCCTAGAAACCCAAATGGGGTGTTATCTTGCACAGTGTTGTAGCAGCTACAACCACCCTCAAAATTTTGCCTTAGCTTCGTTTTGGAGCCTCCCTACCAACCTTTCACAATGGCATGTCTTGTCTTGTCAAGTATACAAGCTTCAGTGATTTTCTTGTAGAATGACAGCCTGTCCATCAAAGCTTGTTGCATCCCCCTCATAGGTTGTTTCACCGGACTTGGTCCAACTGCAGGCTGAGAAATTCCCTCAAGAAATTACACAATTCTGGAGGGAAACCATCCTTCCCCCCAGCAATTGCGCAATTCTGTTTGGTAGCCTGCTGGGCTCCAGAATTGCACAATTCTGCCTCTCACTATTCACTGATAAAATTGTGCAATTCCTCCCAGTAGGACTGCTCAGCCTAGAAATTGCGCAATCTTGGGCAGAAGTCAGATGTTCTGCCCAGAAATTGCGTAATCGCTCTGGGCAACCAGCCCAGCTCCTTCCCAGAAATGCGCATTTTTTCCTCCTAGCTGAGCAAACTATTGCATGTGCAGTTGATTTGACCAGTTCCCCTGGGGACCGAGAAAAATTGACTTGCATGCATGGGTTCCTCCTCCCAAGGCAACATGCAAAGGCATCCCTTGATTCAGGGACCTACTTTTAGTAGAAGGAGGTTGCATGCAAGGATCATTTCAGAAACCTCCCACCAAGTGTCGCTCTTCCTAGATTTGTGGCATGCATGTCACAACCTCGATCTTATCAAAACTCATCAACTAGACACTACAGAGCTCATTCCTCACATCGACCTTGTAGCTCTGGCATCCCACATTGCATCTAGGATTCATGGGCACATTCATCTCAACTGTTTTGGGGTAAGCCCTCTTTTCAGTTCTCGTGCTGTGTTTTTGGTGCTTTTTGTGTTTCGCTTCGTATGAATGTTGTCTCCTTGATTTCAGTGAGAACTTGCGTTGTTTTGATACATACTAGTTTTTACTAGCACCATTTCAGTTTTCGTTTACATATCACTATTGTCACATGCATGGAATTAATTTTGCATGGACAATTTCCATTGTTGCGACTCGCTTCACACACATGCATGCTTTCTCATTTTCCAAATCGAGCACTTGCTTTTTGCATGAATGATCATTAACTCTCTGTTGCACTCATCTCATCATGCATTCACACTTCTCATGTTTTTAGTCACCCGTCGGCTGGACTGGGCTGCCTTGGCCTGGACCGTGCCTTGCCCTGCTAGCACTGCGCATTTCTGGAAGCGAAGGATCTACCTTCCCTTCGAAAATTGCACAAGTCTAGCCATGCACTAATCTCCAGGCTTGCATTGCGCAATTCTTGGAGGCAGTGTCCTGTTGGCCCTAGAAACTATGCAATGCAATTTGCTGGTTGCATGTCACTGTTGACTGAAATTGCGTGTTGTGCAGTTTCAGTCCTTAGCAGGCCAGGTTGGATTGTGCAATGTGCAATTCCAGTATTTTTTCAGCTTCCTGATAGCCTGGACTATGCCTTGCGCAGCTTTGGCAGTCAGTCTCCCGACCTCTTGGCGAAAATTGCGTGACCTTCATGATCAGTCACAAAGGTATGTTGCAATTCAGTTGTCAAATTTGTTTTAGTTTTTGATTGACAGATTGCTTGCCGTGAGTGTTGCCATGTCTCCAGGTATCCCGGGTGTTAATTTTCCTCTCAGCATCACAAATACAATGGCCTTTAGGAGAGCAGAGTTAAAGGAAACCATTGAGAGCACAACGTGGGTTGCATCGAAGCCAATGTTTATGAGCTTGCCTACCTATGAAGACATCAAGTTGTTTGTAGACAAGGACATCAAGCTAAGATGGTAGCAGCATCACACCGAGCAGCACCATCAGCCGCAACAGAATGTAGCACACTTGCATGTGGCAAATGCAAGAGGAAGGTTGTTAAAAACATAGAGGCAGAACAAATTTGCAAGGTCAAGCAGATCCACTTGTGATAGAGGAAACTTTGGAGATTGAGGCTATGAGGTGACGACGCGACAAGACGATCACACGAGGGCAGAGAAAAGAATAGAGAAGGAGTTTCAGGTGATGAAGCAGCAACTCAAGTAAGAACAAAAGTTGCATAGACGAGAGGATGAGTTGTAGCAGGAACAGGTACATCAAGGGCACAACATGCATAGATGGATAAAATTGCACTCGTACAAGTTATAAATCCATCCTAGTAGCTAGCACGGAGCAGACATGGTGAGTGGTGTGGTTGATCACATGCAAGGGAATTCAATAGCATGCATGTCATTATGCGCACGCATGCGATCCAACCCATCTGGCACACTATTGAAGAGAAGACAGGAAGCAAGTCCAACTGGATCTGAACATGAAGTTGACAGTTGATGCGCATGACCACCAACACACATTGGAAGATCATCACAGACACTATGCATTAGTGTGTTGCCAGTTTGGTCGCACCCGAGAAGACGATGCACATGCTAGCAGATGATTTGGATGGAGGAGCCATACCAATGCACCTGGATGCAATAGAGGCAAGAGTTCGCTTCAGCAAGATGTCACCATGGAGCGCATTCACACCATCATGTACGACCAAGCTTGGAATTAGCTCACCACCTTCACCATCACAAGCAGGTCAAAGAGTTGGTCTCACCACAACGGACTGAGTGTCAGTGATGTCTTGCATGGCTTGCTCCAGCCATTTTGTCTCACATGGGCACATGTGCATTGTAATGTAAGGTCTTGTCAAGTGGAAGTTCATGTGTCGATAGTTGGATGTAATAGACATAGAGTAGATGAAGAGTCATGAGGGTAGATGAACTGTCACAAAGGGGAATGTTAAGGGTCACCCCACCCTTTGCTATAAACAAAACCTCATAACTCATTGTAAAGGCTTTTGGTCAGCCAAGCTTCTGATAGGACTATCTTAGAGAGAGCTTGGATAGTATTATAACAATCCTTAGCTTCTCCACTGCGCAGAGCTAGTATATCTCTTTGGAGAAGCAAGCTGTTGTGGCTGTAACGTTCCGCTACCGGAACTAGTGGTTAGACATGGATGTATTGTATGACTGGAACTTACACTTATTAATATAACATAGCCAACACATTTCATGCATATGTTGTATTGTATTCTATGCTATCTGGTTTACTCTAAATGATATATGTATTTTTTTGCTTACGCATGCATGTATGGAATTTTTTGTGTATCTATGTTTGAATCTTTCTGAAACGTGTTGTTGGTTTAACCATCACTTTGCATTGCTAGCTAACTTGCCTTCCATGTTGTGATGCATCTCTGCTCATGTGTTCCCTTCTTAACTCCATGCTATCATAGGTTTCCAAGGGGCATACTCATCTCAACCCCTGTGTGTTTGAACCTCTCATGCACGTTCCTTGGCTTGCTGCAAATGTCACACCCTTGCTACCAACAGAGACATCTTACTTGCCTCTATGGGAAATCATGGTCAAGTCATTACCGTATGACCCACTGCTGGGACTCCTACACCAAACAGTTTGAGGTCTAATTAGGACTTCTTACCAGGGAGATCCCCTTACATGTTGCTAAGTCCAACACCGTCAACATTCTGGTGCTAGAAGGAGGGCCAGATGACAATATGAGTCCTCACATCTGTTTTGAATCTCTACATATCTATCATGACTAACTATAGAGTTGTTCTTCTAGAGTGTATGTCTTATGGAAACGACTTCATAATATCGGAAGAGCTCTCAGATATCTTGTCACATAAAACATAGGGTGGTGGAGGCCACGTAGCCTTGGTTAGGCACGCGGTCGACATTGTAGGCTCATGCGAAAGGCGTGGAATCTTTGAAGAATACATGACCTACATGTTGTTCGTTTACATGCTTCGAGGGCACCCAATGCACTGGTGTGCTATGCTTCTCAGAAAATCTATTCATTCTCTTGGTCATCTGGTCGCAGAGATAGACCATGCTTTCAATCACTTTAACCATAAAGCACTCGATCAAGAAATTCTGAAATTATGAAAAGTACCTAATGAATTCGTTGATCATTTTTACACATGCTTTTCTAATCTTGCATACCGATTTCCCAAAGATGAAATTGATTGGGAATTTATTTATGGAAGATTTTAGTATCTTCTTCACATATCTGAACCCTGCTCAACACACTTCGGTGATGGAGCTGCGCAATCACAGACAGGAAAAATTGTTGTCACAAGTGACTGTTCGCCCTCACCTCATCAAACAACTCCACCATCGCAGAGTGATGTGGGAGATCATGCACACACATCTGTTGAAATGTCACATCCTCCCACCCCACCTGCTCTTCATATCTGCGTAGATTTGGCTTGCAAGCTTGTTGGTTGTCACGTGGATTCGTTCCCTCAATCTCTGTCCCCGCGTTCTATTGGTCCTCCGGATTGTGTTTTCATTATGACACAGGCCTGGCACTATGGTACAGGTATTGTCCTTGATGGAAACTCACTTAGCAAATCACTCAGATGACAATTTAGGCTCACAAGCTCCTAGAATAAAGGAAAAGGAGGTATACGCAGGTTCCCGTTGACCAAGCCGCGTATACACGCAGATTCATAGACCAAAAGGCGCGTATGCATATACACACACTTTCATGCACATAAAAGTGCGTACAGTTTGGAAAACTTGGTTTTTGGTCCTTGGTATGTGGACATATGGTTTTGGACCATGGTATCTTGTCCAAAGTGTAGAACCCAGGTAACTGTTCTAAGTGGTTTTGGACCATGGTATTGAGTAAGGCCTAAGACTATAAAAGGGGAAGGAGATCATTAGGCAAGGGCACTCAAGGATTGAATATCTTATGAAGAGAAAGATCTAGAATACTAGTCATTGGGTTATGGTGCATAGCTGGATCTAAATCAAGGAGGAACCTGAGCGCTAGAAGAAGGATAAGTTCTATTGATGGGTCAAGATCTTAAGGCTTGAAGAGAAGTATCTTTGTGTGATTTTGATCTGTTATATTTGGTGCATGACTTGATCTATAAATCTGATGATCTGGGTATAACTGATGTCTGAATAGTTGAAAATGGTAAATTATCTTTTATAGATCTGTACGCAGGTTCAGCATAGCAAAGGCGTGTATACACACTAGTTCGGTAATTCAAAACGGCGTATATGCAGGTTTGCCTTAATACAACAGTGTATGCACGCAGGTTCTACATATTGAAGTAATGTATGTCTCATAAAATATGTTTTAGCTACTTCTGTTTATTGCTGCAGTGTTCTGAGTTCAGGATTTGTTTCTGGTTTCTGTTACTGTATTCTGGTTACAACATTCAGAGAAGTAATTGTTTGATTCAGTTTTTGGTTGGTGCAAAGGAGATTAGTTGATGCAGATATATTTGATGTTTGATTGATGTTATTGATGGATCCATTCTGAAAATTTATGAAATGTGGTCCCTGGAAGAAAAGAGAAGGTTGTAGCCTTCTGTAGGTCAGCACCTACATACTAGTACATTAGCTAGTACAAGAGCTAAGGGGGTTGTAGCTCCCTTCCAGGAGAAGTTGGAGAATGAGAGAAGGTTGTAGCCTTCTGCAGGTAGAAGCCTACGTACTGGTATAAGACTGCACCAGTACAAAAATATTGTAAAAAGAAGTTTCTTATTAAAAGAAGATAGAGACGAATTGCAGCAGGTGGTTTTCACCCACATTGGGTTTCCACCTTATATCTTGTGTTCATGTGTGTGATTGCCTGTACTATTTATTGCACTTGATTACTGTTTTATGGTTCTGATACACAGATTAAGATCAACTAACTAAATTAGAAGTCTGCAAGATATATACAATTTTCTATAAACACAGTTGCGTATATACGTAGGTTTAATTAACAAAAGTAGCATATATCAATTTGTTTATGGAAATGAAAAAATTGTTAAATTTCTAATACTGATTCACCCCCCCCCCCCCTCTCAGTATTATTTCCAACAATTGGTATCAGAGCAGGTCCTTCAGAAGAAGCTTGATCGCTTGAAGGAAGATCTATCATCATGAGCAACTACAAAAAAGAAGCATCCATCAGGCCACCAATCTTTGATGGGATCAACTTCGTCTATTGGAAGGTGAGAACCACATCCTATCTTCAATCTCTTGCTACAGAAGTTTGGGATATCGTGGAAGGAGGATACAAATTTTCATCAGCAACTCCTACATATACAACTGGTAAAAAGCAGTATGAAACAAATGCAAAGGCTGTCAATACTCTAGTGTGGAGTCTATCTCAATCAGAATTCATCAAGGTTATGCAGCTCAAAACTTCCAAAGAAATATGGGACAAGATCATTCTAAGTTATGAAGGAGATGATCAGGCAAAACGTGCAAAACTACAATCTCTCAAAATTCAATATGAAACTCTCAGAATGCAAAATGATGAAAGTGTGGATAATTATTTCTTACATATATATGAGATTGTTAATGACATGAAAAACTTGGGTGAAGAGATAAAAGAAGTTAATTTAGTTGAAAAGGTTCTAAGATCTTTGTATTCTAAGTTTGAATCAAAAGTTTCTGCCATAGAAGAAAAGCAGAATCTTCAGAGTATTACCATGTCACAGTTGCACGGAATCCTAACTGCTTTCGAAATGAGAAAAGGGGGTCCATTAGACATGAGAGAAGCCGCATTCAAAGCTTCAAGAAAAGGAGAATACAATGAGTCAAGACACATGTCAGAAGGAGAGGAAGAATCAAACTTTGTCAAGAACCTTTAACGGGGTTCTGGAAGATTCAGAGGTAAACTACCTTTCAAATGCTTTGCTTGTGGAAGAGTCGGTCACTATGCAGCCAAATGTCCTCATAAAGATAAGCTTGATAAAGGTAAAGAACCAGTTAAATGGAACAACAAACAGAACGTAAGTAAGAAGAGCTATTATACACATGAAGACAGTGATGGATTTTCAAATAGTGATGAAGATGAACATGGTAATGATTATAGAATTTTGATGGCTTTTGAAGATGATGACTTATTGGGTGCTATAGATGAAGATGGTTTCTATGAAGAAATTTCTAAACTTAAAATTTGTTTAGAAGAAAAGATTATGATTATAGATACTCTGACATTCCAACTTGCTGAAAGGGAAAAACACGATGAAAAGTTAGAATGTGAAATTGTGGGACTTAGAAACAATATTGAGAAAAAAAAAGCTCTTAATCTTAGATTTGCTAAAGGATCTAAAACTTTAGATGAGATTATCAAAGTGTAGCGTTCTCCTCTAATCAAGACAGGTCTTGGATATACTGAAGAAGCATCTCAAGCACAGAAGCCATCCACCTCCAAAAGTTATCTTCATGCAGCAAGGAGAAGTGAACAGGTTGACAATCGTCAGCAAAGGCATAAAGTGGATCACCGGGTAAATCGGGGTCAATCTACTTCAAGGATGAACAGAAGCTCCAACCAACTGCAGGTAAATCATTCTCAATTTTTCTCAAGAATGAATGTCAATGGAAACTACAATCACCTGGTCGGTAGATTTGATAATCGCAAGAATTTCTTTAATGGCCAATGTTTCTCATGTCATAAATTTGGACACAAAGCTGCTCAATGTGTTGCCTACAAGACCATCATGACTAGAGAAGCATGAAATCAGAGTGTGACTGGATCATGAATAGGACCTACAATAAATTTTCTGCTCTTGAAAATGAAATAGAATGCTCTATTTGTAACAACTTCGGTCATGAAGATTTTGAATGCAAGAGTAAGTTTCGGCAAACATCTCAGAAGGAGCAAGCTTCATTGGGTCCCAAAACATGGAGAAAGAAAGAACCACAACCAGAAAGATGTGGTATAGCCTTATATGCAGAAGGATAGGAAAATCAGTGGTACATCGACAGTGGATGCTTGAAACATATGACAGGTGATAAAGAAAAACTTCAGTCATATAGTGCCTTAGAAAAGGAAAGGAAGGTCTCATTTGGAAATGACACCCTTGCACTCATAAAAGGTAAAGGCTCTATTCTTTTGAAAGAAAAGGTCAAAGTTGGAAATGTTATGTATGTTGATGGGTTAAAGCATAATCTATTGAGTGTTAGTCAGATGTGTGATCAAGGAAATGAGGTAGTATTTCGATCAAATGGATGTATTTTTCGTGAGCTTGATACATGAGAAACAATGATTAAAGGCATAAGAACTCCAAATAATTTATACATACTCAAGGGAGGACAGCAAAAATGTTATCTAAGAAAAAATGATGAACATTGGCTATGGCATAGAAGATTGGGGCATCTAAGCTTCCCTCAGATAAGGAAAGCATGCAAATATCAGGTTGTTCACGATCTTCCTCACATTAGAATTCCAGACAATACAATATGAAAATCATGTCAGTTTGGTAAGCAAACCAGAACACATTTCCCTGAGAAGGAAGGATCAGCTAGTAAGCCACTTGAACTTGTCCATACTAATTTATGTGGTCCATCAAGGAAAAAGTCACCTCATGGAAAAGAATACTTTATATTGTTCATTGACAACTTTTCTAGGATGTGTTGGATAAGACTTCTGAGGCATAAAGACGAAGCTTTCGAAAATTTCAAAGCTTTCAAAGCCTTGGTTGAAAATGAATCAAATCGCAAAATCAAACACCTCAGGTCTGATTGAGGAGGAGAATTTACCTCAGATGAAATTTTCGACTTTTGTGAAGAACATGGAATAAGAAGGGAATTCTCTACCACAAGGACTCCTCAGAAAAATGGAGTGGTGGAAAGGATGAACAGACCGGTTCAACAAATGGCTCGTGCTATGCTTGATGAGTCTGGAACTCCTGCAACCTTCTAGGGTGAAGCTGCATTTACTGCCATTACTATTTTCAACAAAACAAACGTCCGGGTAAATAGCACTCAAACTCCTCACGAACTTTGGTATGGTAAGACTCCTACTGTAAAACACTTCAAAGTTTTTGGAAGCAAATGTTACATCAAAAGGACTGATGAAAAGCTTGACAAGTTTGAACCTAGAGTAGATGAATGCATTCTCCTTGGTTACTCTTCCCGAAGTAAAGGATATAAGTGTTACAATAAAAGACTTGGAAAAATTGTTGAAAGTATTGATGTGGTGGTTGATGAAGCAGGCAACAATCCAAAACAGATAAAAACCGAAGATTTTGAAGATGATGAGGACTATCCTTCAACATCAAAGAAGAAACTTATGAGGCACTAGAAGAACAGATAAGGGTAGAAGAAAAGACTCCATCCAGGTATGTCTAGAAGAACCATTCAGAGACTCAAATTTTGGGGTAGAAAGAGGCAGGTGTACAAACAAGAAGAACTATTACAGAAGCTTTAAGCTATCTAGCATTTCTCTCCTCCGTCGAACCACGAAATATAAGCGAAGCATGCAAAGATGAATGTTGGGTCAAGGCCATGAATGAGGAACTTGAGCAGATTGAAAAGAATAACACTTGGGAATTGGTTCCTAGACCTAATGATAAGAATGTCATAGGGACCAAATGGATATTCAAAAAAAAGCTGAATGAAAATGGAGATGTTGTTAGAAACAAGGCCAAACTTGTTTGTAAAGGGTATGCTCAAAAAGAAGGTATAGACTTTGGAGAAAAATTTGCACCAGTTGCCAGACTTGAAGCCATAAGAATGTTCCTTGCTCTTTCTAGCTTTCAGAAGTTCAAAGTATATCAAATGGATGTGAAATTTGCCTTTCTAAATGGAGACTTAGAAGAAGAAGTGTATATTGAACAACCAGATGGATTTATCCTTGGAAATGATCCAAAACTTGTATGCAGACTCAGAAAGGCTCTCTATGGTCTTAAACAGGCTCCAAGGGCTTAGTATTATCATCTGGACAAATACCTCCATCAACAAGGTTTTTCAAAAGGATCAGTAGATAACAATCTATATATAAAAATTAACAATGATAAATTGCTAATACTTGTTGTGTATGTTGATGATATCATCTTTGGTAGCAATGAAGAAGCCATGAGTCAAAACTTTGCCTTGGTGATGCAGAAAGAATTTGAAATGTCCCTTCTTGGTGAGCTCACATATTTTCTTGGTTTACAAGTCCAACAAAACAAAGACGGTATCTTTCTATCACAAACCAAGTACCTCAAGCAGATCTTGAAGAAATATGGCATGGAAGATTCGAAACCAGTATGTACCCCTATGGTAACAGGATGTAGCCTCAGTAAAAATGATGAATCAGCAGCAATACATCAACCAACCTATAGATCCATGATTGGTAGTCTACTCTATCTGACAGGTACCCGACCAGACATCATGCATGCAGTGGGAATAGTTGGAAGATTCCAGGCAAATCCAAAAGAAGCACACCTTCAGGCAGTTAAAAGGATTTTCAAATATCTTCAAGGAACACAAAACTATGGCTTATGGTATCCTAGAGATACAGATCTCACACTTCATGCATATACAGATGCAGATTGGGCAGGAAGCGTGGATGACAAAAAAAGCACTAGTGGTGGTGCATTCTTTATGGGTTCCATATTAGTATCTTGGTTCAGCAAGAAACAAAGTTCAATTGCATTATCTACAGCTGAAGCAGAATATGTGGCTGCTGCATCTTGCTGCACACAACTCCTTTGGATGATGCAAACATTGCAAGACATTCAAATTACTTGTACTCCACCTATCTCCATTTTATGTGATAATACAAGTGAAATCAATATTTCAAAGAATCCAGTCGTGCATTCAAAGACCAAGCACATACCTATCAAATATCATTTTCTCCGTGAACAAGTGCTTGAACAAAAGGTCAAATTGGAGTATGTTCCCTCCAAGGAACAAGTTGCTGATATATTCACCAAACCACTGCCCAGGGAGACATTTGAACACCTCAGATAGAAGATGGGAGTAGTTGATGCATCATCTTGTTGTTGACACTTATCTGTTTAAGAGAAAAGTGCTTGTACATGAGTTTCATGAAGAGCACCCGCGTACATACACCTGTTTCTGTGGATACAATCGAATATATGTTGGTTTGAAGAAAACCAGTTGGCCAGATTCAGGATGAAAAGAGTCTGATATGGGTCTGACAGAGACCATCTGGCACAGGTTTAGGGGGAGCATATACTTCTAATAATGCATAGTTGGCATTATCTTAGAAGATCTTGGTACAACTTCACAGTTGTTTTTGATTCAGGTGGAGAGGGAGATCATGGTTGATGGTCCGGATGGTGATTGACAGATGCTGCTGATGATAGTTGCTGATAACTATCATAGTCTTGTCTTAGATATTTGGTCTCTATGTCATGTATTTCTTTTATTATCAAGGTCATGTAACGACCTATTTTGTTTCCCCACTATGCCTGGGATGGATGATGTAATATTCTTGTTTTATCATGTATAAATTTTTGGTATATCCCCACTTGGTTGGGTGAATGAGTCAATTATGGTATATCCCCATTTAGTTGGGAGATGGATGTATGTATGAGTCTGTGGTGATAGGAAGGTCATTTATGATGTATAGAGTCATGTTCTTCTTGTAGAACATCTTTTTATAGACACTGCCTACAGTCAAGGGGAGCATGGACAGCACAACAGAGCAGAGATTTCAGCATGTACTCAGGGGGAGCATAACCCTTTGCCCTTGATGACAAAGGGGGAGAGTGACTTGGGGTTGCCATCAAGTCCAAAGGGGGAGATTGTTGGCATTATGACACAAGCTTGGCACTATGGCACATGTATTGTCCTTGATGGCAACTCACTCGGCAAATCACTCAGATGACAGTTCAGGCTCACAGGCTCTTAGAATAAAGGAAAAGGAGGTATACGCAGGTTCCTGTTGACCAAGCTGCGTATACATGCAGATTCACAGACCAAAAGGCACGTATGCGTATACACACACTTTCATGCACAGAAAAGCGCGTACAGTTTGGAAAACTTGGTTTTTGGTCCTTGGTATTTGGACCTATGGTTTTGGACCATGGTATCTCATCCGAAGTGTTGAACCCAGGTATTGGTTCTAAGTGGTTTTGGACCATGGTATTGAGTAAGGCCTAAGACTATAAAAGGGGAAGGAGATCATTAGGCAAGGGCACTCAAGAATTGAATATCTTATGAAGAGCAAGATCTAGAATACTGGTCATTGGGTTATGGTGCATAGCTGGATCTGAATCAAGGAGGAACCTGAGCACTAGAAGAAGGATAAGTTCTATTGATGGGTCAAGATCTTAAGGCTTGAAGAGAAGTATCTTTGTGTGATTTTGATCTGTTATATTTGGCGCATGACTTGATCTATAAATATGATGATCTGGGTATAATTGATGTCTGAATAGTTGAAAAGGGTAAATTATCTTTTATAGATCTGTACGCAGGTTCAGCATAGCAAAGGCACGTATACACACTGGTTCGGTAATTCAAAATGGCATATATGCAGGTTTTCCTTAATACAACAACGTATGCATGCAGGTTCTACATATTGAAGTAGCATACATCTCATAAAATATGTTTTAGCTACTTTTGTTTATTGCTGCAGTGTTCTGGGTTCAGGATTGGTTTCTGGTTACTGTTACTGTATTCTGGTTACAACATTCAGAGAAGTGATTGTTTGATTCAGTTTTTGGTTGGTGCAAAGGAGATTGGTTGATGCAGATATATTTTATGTTTGATTGATGTTATTGATGGATCCAGTCTGAAAATTTATGAAACGTGGTCCCTAGAAGAAAAGAGAAGGTTGTAGCCTTCTGTAGGTCAGCACCTACGTACTAGTACATCAACTAGTACAAGAGCTAAGGGGGTTGTAGCTCCCTTCCAGGAGAAGCTGGAGAACGAGAGAAGGTTGTAGCCTTCTGCAGGTAGAAGCCTGCGTACTGGTATAAGACTGCACTAGTACAAAAATATTGTAAAAAGAAGTTTCTTATTAAAAGAAGATAGAGACGAATTGCAGCAGGTGGTTTTCACCCACATTGGGTTTCCACCTTATATCTTGTGTTCATGTGTGTGATTTCCTGTACTGTTTACTGCACTTGATTACTGTTTTATGGTTCTAATACACAGATTAAGATCAGCTAACTAAATTAGAAGTCTGCAAGATATACGTAGTTTTCTCTAAACACAGTTGCATATATATGCAGGTTTAATTAACAGAAGTAGCATATATCAATTTGTTTATGGAAATGAAAAAATTGTTAAATTGCTAATACTGATTCACCCCCCCCCCCACTCTCAGTATTATTTCCAGCAGATTGTACTGTCTTGTGTTCTTCCATTCTGGACTTCTCACCTGCTGTGAACGAGGATCAAGTTGTCGACGGAGTTGGTGTTATGCAACCATCCTACGCCATCATTCATGATGAGTGTGTGCGTGAATCTAAATAAGAACCTGCGGTGAAGGATGACTCCCTTCCAGTCGCACCTCACCTGCTTTATCCTGACTTCCCTTGTGATTTTGCAACTATGGATTTCCCCTGTGAAAACCCATTTCCGGATGTTTCTATTTCCGATCATTCACAGAACACGTTGGATGTTAGTCTGTCATTACAGTGCGGAAAGGACACATCTTCCTCCAAAAATCCATCCAATCTGTCATCTGCCATTTCGGAAAACACAGAGGGTGAGCATCTTTTCTTCTCACCTACCCCTCTGCACGATTCATCAAATTATGAGGATGTCGACAGACATCCTGAATTTTTTGATCTTGGTTGTCGTGATCTCTCTACTTCTTCATATGATCATGATGTCAATTCAATCGTTGTTAATCTATCTAAGACACTCATCTACGATGATCTATCTGTCAACGAAGTCAAAACCCCACAGACTGTTGAGGCACTTCAGCCCGAGCTGAAGGCCCTCGTTATCCCAAGGTTGGTTTCACTTTCAGTCAGGAAATTTTTGAAGCACTCAAGGCTCCTCATCACTCTCTGCTTTGCATTGAAGATCAACTAGACACCCAAATTTCGCTTCCTCCACTCGAACTACATGATTCCACCACTCATGCGTTGGAGGAATCTTACACAACAAGTACACATGCACAACTAAATTGGACTACCTTTCTCACGTTTGCTTGCATGTCACAGTCAAGAGAATGCACACACTCGACATCTGCATGGAGTGTACCGCAACACCATGGCAGCTCCACCGAGTGCATGTCATGCGCTTTCACTCATCTTTGTTATGTGGTCACTTGTAACCTCGAATTGTGTCCATATTCATCATTATATATTTCATGCTTTCTGGTTTGTGCAACTGCAATGTTTGCAAACCGTTCCTTCACCAACATGGGTCAACCAATGCGCTGGTCGCTGCATTAGAAGTATCACTTCAGGTGAGATGACCCATGCACTGTTAGCTTAGAAGTAGGAGTAGTGTTTTCTTTTGAGTTGTTTTCTTGCATGCATGTTTGCTACTTTCTTTGTGTGTTTTTTTTCTTGCTTGTTTGTTTGCTTACTCGCTTTGCTTCCTCTTTTGCTTATGCTTCTTGCTTTTCTTTTTGGTTTGTTTGCTTGTTATTTCCCGTAGGTTAGTTTCGCATGGACCGTGTGCAACTCTTGAAACAAGCTTGGTAAAGTACAAGAGGACTTGTACAACTATCAACATTTCATTATCTGTTGTCCGCTCTCTTATGTAAGAACTTATTGTCTTCAGTCCATGATACGTCAATGGAAAATACGTACTGTTCAAAGTAAATCTTGGTGAAAACACAACGCTTGCATGCTAACTAGTATCACCTACTCTAGTCGGTTGTTTTTGGGTTAATCCTTGTCAGCTCAGTCAAGCAGAGTAAGGTGAGGGGGAAAACCTTAACAAACACGTCAGAAGTATACATAAACTACTTCTCTTAAGGAACAACCTCTTCTACTCTCAATAAGTCAGGATCCCTCTTCTACCTCTGAAATGAATAAGTGCTATGCACAGTTATGAATATGACAAATGAAAAAATGAAAAAGTGAAAAAAGTTTGAAAAAATGAAAATGAATAAGGCAAAAGAAGAGAAAGGCTTTTTTCACAGAGAGGTGATGCAAGTAAATCTACTGGGGTATTGAACAGGCTCATTGGAAATGGAGAGATGCTTGTGTTCCTGCGTGACTCTGACGGGGTACTATATAGGACTGCTAGGTACTGTGTGTCAATCGACCAAGAGATTGGAAGATGCTACATCTTACAATCAGGAAAGTGTGGAAACAAAGACAAATTGAGAACTAAACATTACTTCCGAAGGTGTTAGACTTGCTTTTCATGAACAAGGTCCATTCGGAGAGTTGGAGTTCTACTAGTGTGTCACCAAGTGTTGTAGCAGCTACAACCACCCTCCAAAATTTTTCCTTAGCTTCGTTTTGGAGCCTCCCTACCAACCTTTCACAGCAGTACGTCTTGTCTTGTCAAGTACACAAGCTTTAGTGATTTTATGGAAGAATGACAGCTTGTCCATCAAAGCTTGTTACATCCCCCTCATAGGCTGTTTCATCGGACTTGGTCCAGCTGCAAGCCGAGTAGCTCCCTCAAGAAATTGCACAATTCTGGAGGGAAACCAGCCTTCCCTCCAGAAATTACACAATTCTATTTGCCTAATGGGCTCCAGAATTGCGCAATTCTGCCTGTCACTGTTCACTGAGAAAATTGCACAATTCCTCCTAACAGGACTACTCAACCCATAAATTGCGCAATCCTGGGCAGCAGTCAGCTGCTCTGCCTAGAAATTGCATAATCCCTCTGGGCAGCTAGCCCATCTCCCTCCCAGAAATGCACATTTTTTCCTCGCAGCTGAGTAGATTGTTGCATGTGTAGTTGAGTTGACTAGTTCCCCCCAGGATCGAGAAAAACTGACTTGCATGCATGGGATGCTCCTCCCAATGTAGCATGCAAAGGAATCCCTTGATTTAGGGATCTACTTTTAGCAGCTTGAGGTTGCATGCAAGGATCGTTTCAGAAACCTCCCACCAAGTGTCGCTCTTCCTAAATTTGTGGCATGCGTGTCATGTTAGTGCCTAAATCTACCTCAGGCTGAGAAAGGTAGGATCTAGGACAACATCAAACCATGCTTAACCTTGTAGCTAGCCCTACCAGGTTGGGAGAGGGCTCTCTCCTTGTCACTCTCAGCAAAATATGATCAATAAGGGCTTGAGATGACTGATATTAATACTGATCTTAGGCTAGGTATGTGTAAAAAAGAGTTTGATTGAATTTAAAGATGTTTTGTTGGCTCAAATGGAAAGGCAGATTTGGGCCTGGGGAATGAGGCTCAGTTTTGTAGAGATCTCTATGGGGAAAGGTAGGCAACTGATTTAGCACTTCAAAATGAATGAAATGGAAAGATTTAGACAGGTGAGGAGTTGAAGAGGGCAAGAAAACCTCAGGGATCCTCTTCAAACAGCTGAAAACATAGATAACTAAACAAACCCTAGGTAGAGCACTGCAATTTTCAATGTATTCTAACTTTATCCTTATTTGATTTAGTTAAGATGAAATAATGACATACATAGAACACATGTAGACTTACAATTGCAGAAGAAAACACAATACCAAAGCAAGATGCCACATGAATCCCATAAAGTGTTGCAAACCCTGGTCTATTCCTTAGCCAAACTGCTGAAAAGAATATACAATGAAGCTCCAAGATTTCCCAAAAGTCCAACCATGCTAATGACTGAAAAACATAAGATATAGGAAAACAACAACTCATCCTAGCCTCTAGGGGTCGAGCTCAGGAATTTAGGAGCTGTTCCAACTAATTCTAAATTGAGAACTACAAATTAGGCAGTGGAACAACATGCCTCTAAAAACTAGGGAACTGATTCATTCAGTTGCAAACTAACTTTTTATGGATGAATCTACCTCCATGAGTGAAAATTTGACATAATTACATCAAGATCCATCAATTTAAATTAAATTACATCATAAGTTTGAAATTAAGAAAGAGGAAAGTCAAACTGTCAAGGAACTAGGCGAAAAATAGAGTATACTTGGTCAAACTGAGCAAAATTTCCCCTATGCGCTCTGCTGATTTCTCTATGCGTAGCGCCTATTTGTAGCCACTTTTGGAGGCCTTACCGGTGTCAAAATTTGCTCCAAGTGTGCTTGTTGGAAAGGATTTCCTGTCTACTTTCTAAAACAAGTGGAATTTCTTAATTTTTCCTCCATTTTCCCCTCCAAAACTGAGTTCTCCCAACACTTCTTCCTGTATGTCAAAATAGGGGCAGTAAGGTCATTTTTTGGGTGTTTTTGACCATTTTGGGGACTCAAAACCTATCCAAAGTTCTTGGCCATTGTTAGGAATGCATGTTTTTCCATGAAAAATCCAAAAATGCTGATTTTTCATCATTTTGAGGCCTCCATCAAAAGCGAGCGCCAGGTGGTGCAGCGCATAGGGTAGAAAATTCTGTGTTTTAGCCCAAAAATTTCAGAAATGCAAAAATTGTCCCAAATTTTTTGAAATTTGGGCTGAGTCTTCTCCATCAAGTGCTATGTTGGGACAAGGAAGCCTCAGCCAACATCTAAAGTCTATCTTTCTCCTTTTTCCTCCTCGATGCCCTTTTCAACTTTGCTTTTAAGCTCCTGATTCTTGCCTTGCACACTTTGTTTCTCGCCATGCAATGGTAGGCCATATGCCTCAACATTCTTTTATCCCTTTTGGCCTACTCTAATAACTTTTCCAAGTGGATATTAGCTTTCTCAAGCCAAGACTCATGATCAGCATTGATTTCTTGCTCAAGTGATGTGAGCTTCACCTTCCTCCTTTTGGCAGCTTGCCTGTTTTGTCGTATGCTTTGCAACTCCATAATCACTTGCTGATCCTCTAGCTGCTTGTTTCTTTGCTCCAGATAGTTGATTATCCATTTGGATTTTTCCAGGTTGAGAGACAAAGCATTGATGTCTTCCTGTTGCTCTTGGATGACCTCCTTGAGCTTTGAGCTTTGTGGGCCCAAATCTGTGTCATCCTCCTGAATGAGAATGAAATCGGTCTCCTGCTCACCTGAAGGTCCCTCATCATGGAATGGCCTCTTGCCCTTGTCCTGAACTTGATGTGCTGATGAAGGAAGCGAGACACCTTCCACCCCGCGTGGAGATAGTACTTGCTTTGCTGCTGCGAACAACCGTCTAGTGCCCTTCTGATAGGTGACAAACATCGACACACTAGCGGTTTGTGTCTCATGACCCTCCTGCTGATGTGAAGGTCCACTTGTCTCATGAAAAGTCTCTGGAGGTACCTGAAGAGTTGTGAAGAACTCATGAGAAATGAAATCCTCCCATGAGATTCCCTGCAAACCAAGCTGATGCATGACCACAATTTTAATGAGAGCAAAATGATATATACTGTTGAAATACTGCTGAGGAGTCTTTTGTTGTGCTAAGGTGGTCATCTTCTCAATATTTCGGCACATGAAGTAGGGGAGATTCATCATTCTCACCCTGTTAAAGTGCATCAACAACCTGATATGATAAGCATATAGGCGAGAAAACCGGCCCTCACAGTTGAAATATTTCATTATGAGTTTCATCAAGGGAGCATATGAGTCTTTCAGGTACCAAAAGGGAAACACTCTACTGAGTTGTCTCAAATAACCGGGCCTTATGTATGGTTCATAGTGTTCCCTGTCAATCTTTTGCCTTTTATTCCACTGCTCTCTGACATTAGGAATGCCGGTTGCTAGAGAAATAGACTCCGGTGTCAAGGTGAATGTCACACCAGCTAGAGTGGTTTGGCCATTATGTAGATGAAGCACAAACAACTGGGCTAACTCATGATGATATTGGACTCTAGCAACCATCTCACAGAACTAATAACAGGATTGGTGTTGGAATCATGTGATAGCAAGAGGACAGGCCTGCAGCTCAGCAAGTGAAGTAGGCTCCTCTATTATATGTTTGCCACCCTTGTGAGGTCTCCTTGGTGCATGCACTTCTATAGGAGAGTCACTGTGTCTCTTCTTCTCGATCATATGAAGGATCAGATTCCATGCTTGCTAATGTGTTCATTTTCTTGATGAGTATGAAGAGATTTATGGTGATTTTGATGTTTTCTGCCACCAAGGGTAAGAATATGTGAGGGACTGTGAAGGGAGAGGATATGAGGGGATTTTGGAACTATTATGGCAGGATTTGTGGGAAATAGGGGATTAGGGAACAATATGGAAGCTTTAGGGACAACAATTAGGGTTTGGGGATTTGTAATTAAGATTTGGGAGAATGGGATTTGGGGATAGGGGTAAATGATTTTTAGGAATATGGGAGTTTAAGGAATGGGTGGATAAGCTGGGAAAATAAATGGAGGGGTGACAAAATGAGGGAGTGGTAGCATGAATTTGGTAGCAAAATGACAGTGCAAACCCTAGGCAATGGTTTTTGAGAAATTGGAAGGAAATAGGGTCTGATTTTCTTCACACAACCACCATAAATTTTTAAGACAAACTCCTTCAATAACAAGGAAAAGATCTTGACTTACTTGCACACTAGAAGACTTGAGTGATTTTGGCAATGTGATGAAGTTTTTGAGGAAATCGGGCTTGGCAGCTCTATGCACTGTGCCTCAAACCCAACGCACCGCGCCTCCTGTGTGCGTCGCGCCAGTTCAAAATTAACACTGAGGAGGACGACCCTATGCGCCGTGCCTGTTGTATGCACCGCGCCTCTCACCTAGTGCGCCGCGCCTCCAAAACTAAGTGCTTTTGCTGCGATTTTCCCAACACGGCTTTCACCTTGATCAATCTTTCTTCTTGGAATGCCAAAGAGCTTGTGAATTGTAAAAAATGATTTATATACAAGAGACTTTTAATTTTTGATTCATAAAACCCATTTTTATAATGTTTGCCATATGACTTTATTTTTCACCTATGTTTTTTGAGTAGTTTACTTTATTTGAGCCTTTTGATGAACTGAATGACTTGATTTTTGTTTTCCTTTCAGGGGATGGAGCTATTGAAGCTTGGCGAGGTGACCAGGGTTGCCACTGAAGTGATCGACATACAAGAGAACTAAAAATACATGAATTTATACAACAAAAAACCTAAAATACTCTATTTTTCCTCAAAACAGAGTTTTGAGGAAAAATACATTTCTGAGCAAAATTTATTGATGATGGAACCTCCTCATGCGCCTGCTGACTGTTATTGGACATTTTGAAAACCTTGTTGATGAAACCCTATACCTAATGAAAGTGAAACCCTAGAAATGACTCTTGCAATTTTAAAGACAAAATGTGACTATAGATGATCTTGATGAACGGGAATGGGTTAGTAGGCAAAGGACATGAGGGTAAATTTAGAACAAGCCACTACCGTCAGATGATCCATGCTCCTAATGGAATTCAGCTGACTGAGTGAGACACCTAATATGCAATGCAACAAGAGGATTTGATCTCTGACGGAGCGATGAAGATACCGACACTAACATGTCACAACCTCGATCTTATCAAAACTCATCAACTGGACACTGCAAAGATCATTCCTCACATCGAACTTGCAGCTCTGACATCCCACATTGCATCTAGGAGTAGTTGACACATTCAGCTCAGTTGTTTTGGGGTAAGCCCGCTTTTTAGGTCTCGCGCTGCATTTCTGGAAATTTTTGTGTTTCGCTTCGTATGAATGTTGTCTGCTTGATTTCAGTGAGTGCTTGCTATCGTTTTGATACATACTAGCTTTTACTAGCACCACTTCAGTTTTCTTTTACAACTCACTACTGTTGCATGCATGGAAATGTTTTTGTACGTACAATCATCGTTGTGGCGATAAGCTTCACACACATGCATGCTTTCCCGTTTTCTGAATCCTGCACTTTCTGTTTGCATGAATGATCATTCACTCTTGTTTGCACTCATCTCATCATATATTCACACTTCTCATGTTTTCAGTCATCCATCGGTCGGACTGGGTTGCCTTGGCCCGGACCGTGCCTTGCCCGGCTAGCATTGCGCATTTCCGGAAGCGAAGGCTCTGCCTTCCCTCCAAAAATTGTGCAAGTCTAGCTAGGCACTGACCTCCAGGCTTGAATTGCGCAATTCTTGGAGGCAGTGTCCTGTTGACCCCAGAAACTACATAATGCAGTTTGTTGGTTGCATGTCACTGCTGACTGAAATTGTGCATTGTGAAGTTTCAGTCCTCAACAGGCCAGGTTGGACTATGCATTGTGCATTTCCAGCAGTCAGTCAACCTCCTGATTGCCCGGACTGTGCCTTGTGTAGTTTTCGCAGTTAGTCTCCCGACCTCCTGACGGAAATTGCGCGACCTTCATCATCAATCACCCAGGTATGTTGCAAGTCAGTTCTCAAGTTCGTTTTTGTTTTTGACTAACAGATTTCTTGGCATGAGTGCTGCCATGTCTCCAAGTATCAGAGGTGTTCATTTGCCTCTTAACAGCACAAGTACAATGGCCTTCAGGAGAGCAGAGTCAAAGGACACCATTGAGAGAACAACGTGGGTTACAGCCAAGCCAGTGTCTATGAGCTTTCCTACCTATGAAGACATCAAGTTGTTCGTAGACAAGGACAAAAAGATAATATGGCAGCAGAATCACAACGATAAGCATCATAATGAGCAGCACCATCAGCAACAGCAGAAGGCAGCACACCCGCATGCGAAGAATGCAAGAGGAAGGTTGTTGACAACATAGAGGCAGAACAAAGTTGCAAGCTCAAGAACATCCACTTGTGATGAAGGAAACTTTGGAGATTGAGGCTATGATGTGACGATGCGACAAGATGATCCTGTGAGGGTGGAGAAAACAACAGAGAAGGAGTTGCAGGTGATGAAGCAACAAATCAAGGAAGAACAGGAGTTGCACAGACGAGAGGATGAGTTGCAACAAGAGCAAGTACAGAATGGGGCACAACACGCATAGATGGATTAAACTATGCATGTAAAAGTTATAGATCCATCCCAACAGCTGGCACAGAGCAGACATGGTGAGTGGTGTGGTTGATTGCATGTAAGGGAATTCAGTAGCATGCATGTCATTGTGCGCACGCATGTGATCCAACCCATATGGCATATTCACCAAGGTGAAGATAGGAAGAAAGTCCGACTGGAGCTAAACATGAAGTTGACAGTTGATGCGCATGACCACCAGCACACACTGGAAGATCAACATGGACATTATGCATCAGTGTGTTTCTGGTTCAGCCGCACCCAATAAGACCATGCACATGCTAGCAGACGATTTGGATGGAGGAGCCATACCAATGCACCCGGATGCAATGGAGGCAAGAGTTCGCTTCAGCAAGATGTCACCATGGAGTGCATGCACACCATCACGGACAACCAAGCTTGGCATCAACTCACCACCTTCACCATCACAAGAATGTCAAAGAGTTGGTCTCACCACAACAGACTGAGTGTCAGTGATGTCTTGCATGGCTTGCTCAAGCCATTTTGTCTCACATGGGCACATGTGCATTGTAATGTAATGTCTTGTCAAGTGGAAGTTCAAGTGTCGATAGTTGGATGTAACAGTCATATAGTAGATGAAGAGTCATGAGGGTAGATGAACTGTCACAAAGGGGAATGTCAAGGGTCACCTCAGCATTTGCTATAAATAGAACCTCATAACTCATTGTAAAGGATTTTATGAGAAATTCTTCGGCGTAAATCACAAGATTTATCTTGTGATTTACGCTGAAGAATTTCTCATAAACCTGATATGGATCACAGAAGCCTCAATTCAACAAGTAAAGGATTTTGGTCAGCCAAGCTTTCGATAGGACTATCTTAGAGAGAGCTTGAACAATATTGTAATGAGCCCTGGCTTCCCCACTTCACAGAGCTAGTATATCTCTTTGGAGGAGCAGGCGGTTTTGCTTGTAACGTTCTGTTGTCGAACTAATGGTTAGACATGGATGTATTGTATATCTGGAACTTACTCTTATTAATATAACAGAACCATAAAGTTTCATGCATATGTTGTACTGTATTCTATGCTATTTGGTTTACTCTAAATGATATATGTATTTATTTCCTTACACATGCATGTATGGAAATTTTTGTGTATGTATGTATGAATATTTCTGAAACGTGTTGTTGGTTTAACCATCACTTTGGATTGCTAGCTAACTTTCCTTCCATGTTGTGATGCATATTTTCTCATGTATTCCCTTCTTAACTCCGTGCTATCATAGGTTTCCAATGGGCACACTCATCTCAACCCCCGTGTGTTTGAACCTCTCATGCACCTTCCTTGGCTTGGTACAGCTGTCACACCCTTGCTACCAACAAAGACATCTTACTTGCCTCTGTGAGAAATCGTGCTCAAGGCATTACCGTATGACCCACTGCTGGGAATCCTACACCAAATGGTCTAAGGTCTAATTGGGACTTCTTATCGAGGAGATCCCCTTACATGTTGGTGGGTCCAACACTGTCAACACACAACCATCCCTATTCCCACCAAATACACAATTAGAGATTCATCCTAGTCCAAATGGTGAAAATGACATTTGTACATTTAGTGATAGTAATAATATTACTTGTGTAGTTCCCCATCCTTGTACATATGATATGTGGAATTTGTACTTTGATGGTTCCAAAACACAAGAGGGCTCTGGATCTGGTTGTGTTTTAATAGACCCGCTACATAGAAACATCTGATCTCTAGCCGCTTGGAATTTAAGTGCACAAACAAAACTACAGAATACGAGGCACTTATCTTGGGTTTGCAAAGAGCCATTGACCTCAACGTTGCCATCCTAAAGCAGTAGGTGGCTTAGAAATTGTGGTGTGACAGGTATGTGATACCATACATTGTGTGGCACCTCTTCTTAAAAGCTATCAAAAAGAGGTATAGCATTTGATTTCTCAATTCCAAGATTTTAGTATTATTATTGTTCCCAAAATGTTGCTACCAGGTTTTCACCATTAAGGGGCATTTTTCTGTCGAAATTATTTATAAGCCATCTGACCCTGATAATATTGTTAATTTACGCATTTTCAATGATGACCAACAAATACTGTAATTCATGAAAAATGTTGATGTTTTCAAGGACGCAACAATTGATGAAGATGAGCACGAAAGGACCTTGCAGGATGCAGCTAGCTGAAGCAAAGGAAATCTCATGGAAAAATGCATGGTATCATTGGAAAATATGTATGACCTGCAAAATCGCTTCTAGGGACTTGTTAATGCTAAAACTCATAGTTTCACGATGTCACATGAGCAGATCAATTTGGGAACAGAAAAGAATTTGAAGTTTGACAATATTGGTACTTGTTGTACACCACAAGAGGGGAAATCCTTTATCCGCTTGTTTAGGCAATACTGAGATGTATTCGCATGGACGTACAATGAGGTGAAAACTTATGACACACGAATTATGCAACACGTGATTCCGATAAGGGGCCAAGCCAGTTCAAAAAAAGCTACGAAAGGTACATTCGACACTTGAACCTCTCATTCAAAATAATTTAAGGAAATTTTTGGATTCTCGGATCATATATAAAGTGCGACACTCCACCTGGGTATCAAACTTGGTCTCGATAAGAAATAAGTGTGGGGAAATCCACTTGTGTGTTGATTTTCGAAATATTAAATGTTAACCTTGCCTTGAACAATTATAATTACCATGTGCTATCTATGGAGCGAATATTGCATTCAGTATTGGGGTCATAAATTATTTTTCTCTCTGATGGATATTTAGGATACAACCAAGTTCTGGTCTTAGATCCTGACAGGTTTAAAACAACCTTTTGCACGAAGTGGGGCATGTTCGAATTCAAGCAAATGTCATTTGGGTTGATTAACGTTGGTGATACATTTCAACGTGAATTGGACATCACATTCAAGGGATATATTGGATAGAGTGTAGTGGTCTATCTTGATGATGTTACACTGTTTTCCAAACGGAGATCACATCACATGCGTCACTTGAAGAAAATTTTTGAGTGATGTCACAAGAACGAGATATCTCTTAATCCCAAGAAGAGTATCTTTGTAGTGTCCGAGGGTAACCTCTTGAGCCACATCATTTCCAAGAGTGGGATTAAAGTGGACTCATAGAGGGTCAAATCAATCACACAGATTCCCTTCCTAGTGAATAAAAAATCTATGCAGTCCTTTCTAGGGAAAATTAATTTCCTCCACAAGTTCATTTCCGATTATGCTCAAATTGTTAAACCAATACAGAAGATGATAAATAAGGATGAATTATATAGATGGGATAGAAGGGAAAAGGACACGTTTTCCCATATCAAAGAATCTATCGCAGAAGCACCTGCATTATACAACCCAGACTTCAGCAGAGATTTTTTTCTCTACACCTTTGCTTCTAACACTTCTCTTGTCATTGTGCTCACACAAAAGGATGACTGAAATAATGAGTGGCCTATATATTTCATGAGCGCTAGTCTTCAAGGACCTAAACTTAATTATCCCACCGTTTAAAAGTAGGCATACGCAGTATACAAGGTTGTGAAGCATTTTTTACCCTCTCTTCTAAAAATTCACTGTATTATCTTTTTTCCCCACCGAATAGTCAGATCAATGTTTGTACAACAAGGGTTGGGTGAGAGGAGAGTGAACTGGATGTATGGTCTACAGGAATATTACTTAGAATTCAAACTAGTTCACACAATCAAGGACCACGGTCTATGTCGAATAATAGTAGAAGAAGTGGACACAAAGGAAGAAGAATATATCTCAGGTTGGGAGTAAGAAATTGAAATGTACAATGTCGAGCAATCTTCCCTCACTACTGTCATTAACTCTTGATGCACGGATGTGCGCCAATACCTTGAGCACATCAATGTGCCCTCCCATATATCCACACAGTAAAATAGGGCACTCAGACTCAAAGCATTATCTTACCAACTAGTGAATTTGGTGCTTTTCATAAAGAACCATAATGGAGTACTGCTAAGGTGTTTGGAAGCACATGATTCAGAGAAAGTACTCTATGATCTCCATGATGGACCAACTGAGGGACATTTTTTGGGTAACAAAACAATGCATAAATTCATGTGGGCTGACTTTTACTGGCCTACATTATTCATAAATGCTCATCCTTCTGCCCAAAATTGTCCGGTCTGTTAGAGATGTACCAACAGAAACAAGAATTTAGTTGTCCCATTGCAACCCATTGGAGTGAAAGAACCTTTTCAACAATGGGGCTTGGATATTATTGGAGAAATATTTCCGCATTCATTAAAGTAGCACTATTATATTTTCACTGCTACATATTATTTCACGTGGTGGGAAGAAGTTGTTCCGCTCAAAAAGGTGAATGATAAAGAAGTCATAAATTTTCTTCAGCAAAACATCATTTCTAGGTTCAATGTTCCTACTTCACTTATTTTCGAGAATACAGCATACTTTTCATTGCTAAGAATTTATGATTTTACATTAGAAAATGGTATTATATTGAAACATTCAGCTAATTATTATCCACAAGGGAATGGTCTTGTTGAATCCACAACTAAGAACCTAATTTGCGTCATCAAAAAGACCATATTCTCTTAGCAACAAAACTGGTACTCTGCTTTGGTAAATGCTTTATGGGTTGACTGAGTCATGCCAAATCCCTCTCTGAACACCTCCCCTTACTTCTTGGTATATGGAAAAGAATCCATCTTCCTGCCCAACATCTACTTGTCTGCGCTTAAACGTTTTCAAGAATCCCAAGGAAAGCCATGCTTATTAATGCAGCCTATGATGGACACCCTTCACAAATTCCAGGAAGAAAAGTTGAAAGCAAAAGAAAAATTTCACTTGATCAAAATAATATCAAGAGGTGGTTTGAAAAAAAGTCTACAAGGAAGAACAACTTCAGTGTGGGTGACTTAGTTTTGAAGTGGGACAAATCCCATGAGGACAATGGAAAACACACTAAGTTTCAGTCCCTGTGGATTGGGCAATTCATTGTCCACAAAAATATTTGCCAACATATTTATTGTCTTCAATCACTTGATAGGAATATTGACTCTCTCCCTGCCAATGGCCAAGACTTAAAACACTACTTCCAATGAAGATGTGAGGTTGTGCCCTACACTCTGTATATAGACTTTTCTTTCTTATTTGTTTGAATTTTGTTTTGTTTTCGTCGTATGAATAACTGTTGTGCATGAACACATTGTGGCTTCATAGTATGCGTGTGTCAAAACTCTAAAGAGTTTTGTGACACTTCAACATTTGGCTAACCTTCTATCCATATTCCTTGTGTTGGTTATATCTTTTGACCGATGAAGTTCCGACAAAAAATATGATCTGTCCATAAGGAGAGTTTTGGTCCAACCATGAACCTGTGTCTATTTAGAAAACCTTATGATCATAATTGGTTTTTTGTTTCAGAATTTTCATTCTTATCTAATTAGTAGAAGAGGAGAAGGGGAAAAAATATAAATGAACAAACCTAAATTAGAGGTATCTACATGCTTCTTTGAAGGAACAACCTCCTCTTCTCTCAATAATTTGGGATCCCTCTTCCACCAAAAAATAAATATGTGTCGATGCACAATCCTCTTTAAAATAAATAAGTAAAGGTGAAAGAAGAGAAAGGCTTCCTATGTGTTGTTGCGAAAAGTATCCAATTTGGATGACCCTATCCCACTCTAAGGGTGATAGTACCTCAGCAACAACCGAATGTAAAGCTATTTAAGATTTCTTCTTTATGAAAGTAAAAAGGGGAGAAAGGGATCCACTAACCGATGTCTTGCGCTAATGGTTGATCCAATCTTCTCTCCTTGTTGCTTGCTCCCAGCTCCTTGCTCTTTCACTGGCCCAGCTACAACAAGATCCTGCAAAATGGCAAGAGAGGGAAACTACAAGAAGCATACATTCATAATTGATTCAAGGATTAGAATAAATCAAATACACAAGTATAACAATACATCATTGAGACACATGCATATAGAAGAACCTCAAAAGCTTTTATTAATGGAAGAAGTAAAGTTCTGAGAGTGTTACAACCATAAGAGGCCCAATCCAGCAACACCTCCCAGCAGAAAGAAATCTCCTCTTCACCTCCTTCAAGCAAATCACCCAATAGTTCTATGATGAAACCAACAACATTTCTTTACTTGCACAAAATTCCAGCCTCTATAGACCTCATGAGAGAGTTCTATATATAGGAGTTTTGAGAAAGGATGAGTCAGCTTGCAACTGGTGTGTAGCTGCCTTGTGTCCTTTCTTACTCCAGTTAATCTTCAGTTCTTGAGTCCACTTGGAGGATCTTGCTTCCACTTGGAGAAACAGAGCCTCTTACTCATCACAAGGCGAATTCCCTGATCCAAGTGTCATTTTGGAAGCTTCCTGAGCAATGACTCATTGAGGAATGACTGTGCCACTTGGCCAAGTACGCTCAGCGCAGGTGGCCTTCATTGCTTTTGACATTCAACGCAGGTACACCATGGAGCACTTGACATTCAACGCAGATGCTCAGTGGAGCAGTTGAGATGATTCCAGAATTGCTTGTTTTTGAGTGTTTTCAGGTGGAGAACTGATATTTAGAGCTGTGGTTTGCTGACCTTGTTCCTCTAGGGGTAGGAACAACATGTTTAGGGACTTTGGATCCCTTAGATTATTGACATTTCATGCTTCATGTTGTAAGGCACAAAAATGTCTATAACAGTTGCCCCCTAAAGTATGAGGTCGTTTATCGGGTGAAATGCTTTATCAGGAGGATCCGAAGTTCATTCAATCGCTGAGAGGTGTCCTGTAATAAGATACAATACAATACATTATTTTTCATTCTGTTTTCATGATCTAGCTGAGGCGGGCATTCCCATGCTCAACTTTATAAATTCATTTTGGCACATAGAACAGATGATCGTCTGATGGTAGACTGATAATTCTCTGCTGAAATTATCATCCTTTGAGAAGGATGATCATCTGCTGCAATGATGTACATATCAAATGTCTTTATGTCCTGAATATATATCGCAGCCCGGATGGATGAAACTAGATCCGTGGTCTTCAATCTCTTCCGATCTTCACTCGATGTACAAGTCGATCCATGTGAGAATTTCCTGAAGTCGAACATGGAAAGACATCGCTTGATTACCGGTCAATGACGTAAACCGTTAACAAGCGCGAGAGGAATCACCGATAAGGATGATGACCCTCAAGGTACGGCAGTACAATTCACATGGTGGGAATAAAGGACTTGGCGTCAACCACCATGCAAAATCTTCTGGTCGAAGGTCATTGATGTATACCTGTCACTGGAAGTGAGAAACTTGCCATTGAGGCATGCAAGCTTCAAAGTACTGAAGGGGTTGTTCCTAGATCAACTCCTTGGATAATGAGCTGATGTCGACAAGGAGCGATCCGTCAAAGGAGGGCCTTAATGAATCCCACATCAATGACACGGAACGGAGCTAATTATTTTGATGAGGTGAAAACAAACTGTGATATCTGATTCAGGGTGGCGGTCATGAATGGATGAAGGATAATGTATGGCAGTGGATGGGACACGAATGACTCTTGCAGAACAACATCTCTTGAACATATAACGACACTGATGTGATGGATCGGTAGCATTACCCCAAATGTGGATGGTTTGGCGAAGACCATGGTGATGAGACCGGTGAATGAAACAACCCAACCCGATGTGATACGAAGGACAAAGTGTCATGTTCAAGAGCGACTTGCTACCATTAAAGCTTTGAGGTTCTCCCAATTTTTCCCCAGTCATTTCTGACCAGTACCTCTTTATTTTTGTCAAGCTTGAGGAGGATAACATATGCTTGTTCTATAACCTGCCCTTCGGGCAAGCCCATCGCTATGTTTTAACGAGCCTAGCGATAGGGAAACTCGTTCTCGTCTAAAGACAAGTTTGTCACTATTTAATGAATTTAACGAGTCTAACGACAAGGATAACTCGGTCCTTTTCATTTTTAGAGAGTCTGAAAAGGTACATAAAGTTAACTCCAAAATTCCTTTTTCGTCATCTAATCCCTTAAGTCCGAAAAAGTATAAAACAATACAGAAGGGATGAGTTTTCGGTAATTTTAACGAGCCGAATAAAACAAGTGCTCAACCTTTTTGTGCAATAATCCCTCAAATCCAAAAAGATTAAAATCTAGAGGAGGGATAGCTCTTCCGGTCGCTTTAACGAGCTGGAAGGCCAAAACTCGGCAAACTTTTCATATTTTACGAGTCAGTGAAAAGAGCTCAAAGAAGACTCGTCTTTTGAGGAACGAGTGATGAACAGGGTAGCAGCAGATTCCAGGTACAGGTTGGAATATTCCAATCAGGGCAGTGTCACAAGGATGGCTTAGTGAAATCACTCTTCGCAGCTGTTCCTCAAAATGGGTAAACAATCATATGGAGATGAACGATTGGCCAAATGAACGGTGGAGGTGAGACTGCAAGAACACGACCAAGGCTTTTAATATGGCTGTCAAAGGTTACATTTACCAAGGTTATTTACGGGTTCATTTTTTCTGGATGAGCTTGAACTCTAGGGGAAGCTTGCTCACAACTTATGTTTATTTTTAAACGAGCATGAACTATGTGCTAAAACTGCTCGGTGATGGATTCATTTTTTAACGAGCTCGAATGCGACCAAACTCTGCTCGATTATACCAGTCATAAGACAAGAAACGCCTACTGTGAGATAGCTATTTTTTTTTTATGGAGCTTTATCTCACGAAGCTATGCTCCTAATTTGGCAAATTTTGACTTTTGCCCCACATCCTTTCTTTATGAAAGCTGGAAACGGCTAATCCTACGAGTTTAAAGGGTTAGACCTACAGGTTTTAAGGGAGGACCTAAACATTTAAAAAAAATAAATAGTCGTCCCATGCTTGCACTCCAAAAGGTCTGCATGCCCCCAGGTATAAAGTACAATTTCAAGGTTACCCCTCAATTTGCAGGAAAAACATTTGTTTAACCAGGAGGGGCCTACCTCTTTCATGTTACCAAAGATTGTCTTATTTGCGCAACAAACAAAATACTTCTTCGGCGATGTCTATCATTAGGTTACACAAAGATGCTTACAATTTGTTGTAGCAATAGAATCTCTTTCTTTGGAGGCTGCCCCTACTTATCCTTCAAAACATTTGTTTTAATGGGTGAGGCTTGCCTTTTACCCAAAGATGGTTACTGCTTGCTGTCGCAAACGGATCCCCTTCTTTGGTAGAGCCTACCTATTTAGACAAAGGTGGGTGAGAAGAGATTATCCCACTCACATAACTTTGACAAAAGAATCTTATTCTAGAACAACCCCTCTTCCATGCCGGACGGGGTACGGACTAGTCATCTTCTTTCGCGGAAATTGACGTTATACCCAAGGTTTCCTCTGCCCAAGGCAGGCCAGGGTGCATGCCCCCTGGGTCCCAGTTACTTCTTTCCGAATCACTCGCACTCATCTGGAAGAAGAACCGGGGGTGGAGGCATTTCTTGAGTGAATAAGCCGTTTAGGGTTGGTATTTGACTATTTGCGATGCGTGATCCCGGAAATGAAAGTTGGTCTACGAGCTTGACCATTCTTCCTTCGTGTGGAAAACACATTACTCTAAAGAGTGAGGAGACTATCGCTCCCATGCAATATATATAGTCTCGTCCAAGGAGTAGGTTATAATCCAAGGGTCCTTGAACGACCATGACGTTCATTTGAACTGTCTTCTTCCTCAATGTAATGGGAACATTGGGAAGAATCCCTAAAGGGCGACTGGTTCCCTTATCAAAACCTGATAGATTTCTCATCTCAGGTAAAAGCGCTGGGGAACCCAGTGCTTTCCAAGCAATAGAGGAAAGGATACTCACGGATGCCCCTTCATCAATGATAGTTCCAGCCATTACCATTCTGTAGATTTGGACGATGATTCTGAATGGTATACTGGCTGGTAACCGGGGTCTGCCCAGTTGGTTCCAATCAAAGGACACAACCAGGTTGCTTGGTGGTGGGACCGAATACATGGCCGGATACGACCCTGACGATGTTCCTTCCTGCGATAAAGGAATGGGCGCATTGCCCTGATGCTCATCAGAGTCTGTGTTGATGAAAAGAATCTGGACGGTGTCATCCTTATTCTCTTCAGTGAGGGTGTCATTTGACGATGAATCTTCAACGACGGAGTCATTTGAGGATGAAACCTCTGAAGGGAGAACCGGGTCAACTGCCGTTTCGACCTTTAGACTTTCGTCTGGTCTGGATTCAGTAGGTTCATTCTCAATGACCGACACATCAGCTGACCACTTGATCGGGCTAGCTGGATTTTCAACTATCGAGGGACTTGGCACGAGTTTTTGGTATCCAGGAGGAAGTCGTAATGGTGACACCGGACGATCTTCCAAAACTCTCTTCGCCTCATCTAAGAATGGACAACGGTGGATGGCGTGATCGCCTTCGCACAGTCTGCAGGGTGATCTTGGTCTCCCTCTTTGTCCTTCCCTCTCGCTAGTTGACGGAATGTAATCAACATGGCTATCAGAGGTTGATGCTACCGGATTGTGCAACCTGGGGGACCAGTCCCTTAGTATCCGGGGAATACAGGGACAATCTCGATGGAAATGGATCCCTTTGCATATGACACATGGCGATTTAGGCCCAGTCTGTGCTGTGTGTGGATTTTTGTCAGATGTCTTTTGCTTGCCCCCAGTCGCCTTAGGCTCCTTCTGCTTCTTTTCTCTCTTCTTCTTCTCCTTCTTCTCCATGGGAGCTTGGCTTTTGCCGGCTCTACCTTGCGAAGATGAAGGATTGGAGGAAGAGTTATAGGAAGTAGAAGGCTGGTGGGCAGCTCTAGACTGATCTAACTGTTCATTCGACTGCTCAGGATTTGTGGTGGTCTGAACTACGTTAGTTGAAAAGAGCCATACAGGTAGGCCAATTGTCAATCCTGGAAGTGACAATGTGGCCATATGGGGCGCACCAACATCTCCCCAAGAGGAGAAGGGACTGGGACTTCCACCAAGGTGACTTCCTTGGTTGGTGGGCTCCATACTTTTCAACTGAAAGATCAACGCAGGAATAAGAGGTGATTATGTTCCGTTTAAAATAAATTTTATTAACGACGCTTTAGACACAACTTGCTTTTTCAGTTTTTAAGAGTCGAGAAAAAGCTAAAGATGACTCTAGTCTCCTTCGATGTTTTAACGAGCCCGAAGTGACAAATGCTCGGATGGACTTTTTCAGTTATAGAGTTTGAAAAAGGCCAAAAGAAACTGCTCTGGAGATCTAGGCAGAGGGTGTGCCAAACTTTTCGCAAAACCACAGAATACGTTTTACGGTACGGGTGGTCGATCTTCGTGAATGCTGTGTTCACTGCATTGCGATCAGTAGGGCGGCCGACACAGCTTCCTAAGGATAAAAGATAGATGCCTATAGGGGTCTCCCAATATATACGCGACGGTACGTGGGAGCACAAGTCCGTATTAGTGCCACCGACTCTCAGGAGGAATCACCCACCTTCTTCGAGATCGACAGTCACTACGTTTAACGACGCCGGAACACGTCTCTAGCTTAGACCTCTATGTGTTTGCGTTATGTTTCAAAGCGTTGTTATGTAAATTGAATTTATTTTAAGGTTGATCTTGTTTAGCAGTTTGCCTTTAAGGATCACCACGAGATGTATGTAACAAATTCCTAAATGCAGTCTAAGATGAGAAGCAAACTTTTCAATCTTTCAACTTTGAAAATCTTAACTACTGAGGGAAAAGAAAGACATCATCTTTTCACACAGATCATAGAGCACACACTAATGCACTTTCTCCTAAATCAACATGCAAACTGTCAAATGCAAAATGCACAATGCAAGTATTTCTTTTCTCTTCCTTAATGTTGATGTATTACAAAAAGAAAGCTGTTATATAACTTTGAATTCAATTTCAAGTGAAAGCAAACAAGCTTGTCCAAAATCAAAAGACACCTTAAGATTTACTTGTTTCGACACTAGAAATATATAAATTCAAACCATATGACGAAAGCAAAAGCCCAATCAGCTATGAACAGCAAACAAACTAACTCTTAAGATCAGCAAAACACCTATCACAGGTTTAGATCTAAGAGGCCACAGCAAGACTAGTTCACTTTTCGTTATGGGAAACTGTAAATGATGTAAGAAATACAAAAAGAACAAATACAGTTTCTTTATATAACCGAGGCGGAATAATGGTAAAGAAAGTTGGTTTCAGATAGGTACATTGACTGGTAACAGGCTGCAAAAACAAGGGTGAAAACAGGGCAAGAAACAGCAGGAAACCCCAGTAGCACAAGGCAAAACTGGTTCAGCGCAGGTAGTACACTGTCAGTTTGACATTCAGCGCAGGTAGCCCCTTCGGGAACTGCGTTGAAATGCAGACAGCCTTTGTACAGCCTGCACTGGAAAACGAAACTTTCGTTTTTCTCAGTTTCCAGGTCACAGATTGCTCAAAAATTCACAGTTTTTGGCCAAATCAGAAGCTATCAGTCAAGTACACACTAAGGGATGAGAAGGAGGATGAAAAGCTATCACTAAGAGCTTATCAGAGTCCTTGTGGATCAGCTCTTCAAATCATAAACATGCCCAGAAACTGAGCTAGAGTAGCTGCCCTCTACTTTGCATTTGAAAGATTCAAATGCTTTTCGATTCGGTACTCCCTGTGTTTAGGAAATGAATAGAAAAAACACAAACAACCAACAAGATACGATCCCCAGCGGAGTCGCCAATTTGTTGTTGGGAAAAGTATCCAATTCGGATGACCCTATCCCACTCTAAGGGTGATAGTACCTCAGCAACAACCGAATGTAAAGCTATTTAAGATTTCTTCTTTATGAAAGTAAAAAGGGGAGAAAGGGATCCACTAACCGATGTCTTGCGCTAATGGTTGATCCAATCTTCTCTCCTTGCTGCTTGCTCCCAGCTCCTTGCTCTTTCACTGGCCCAGCTACAACAAGATCCTGCAAAATGGCAAGAGAGGGAAACTACAAGAAGCATACATTCATAATTGATTCAAGGATTAGAATAAATCAAATACACAAGTATAACAATACATCATTGAGAAACATGCATATAGAAGAACCTCAAAAACTTTTATTAATGGAAGAAGTAAAGTTCTGAGAGTGTTACAACCATAAGAGGCCCAATCCAGCAACACCTCCCAGCAGAAATAAATCTCCTCTTCACCTCCTTCAAGCAAATCACCCAATAGTTCTATGATGAAACCAACATCATTTCTTTACTTGCACAAAATTCCAGCCTCTATAGACCTCATGAGAGAGTTCTATATATAGGAGTTTTGAGAAAGGATGAGTCAGCTCGCAACTGGTGTGTAGCTGCCTTGTGTCCTTTCTTACTCCAGTTCTTCTTCAGTTCTTGAGTCCACTTGGAGGATCTTGCTTCCACTTGGAGAAATCGAGCCTCTTACTCATCACAAGGCGAATTCCCTGATCCAAGTGTCATTTTGGAAGCTTCCTGAGCAATGACTCATTGAGGAATGACTGTGCCACTTGGCCAAGTACGCTCAGCGTAGGTGGCCTTCATTGCTTTTGACATTCAACGCAAGTACACCATGGAGCACTTGACATTCAGCGCAGATGCTCAGTGGAGCAGTTGACATGATTCCAGAATTGCTTGTTTTTGAGTGTTTTCAGGTGGAGAACTGATATTTAGAGCTGTGGTTTGCTGACCTTGTTCCTCTAGGGGTAGGAACAACATGTTTAGGGACTTTGGATCCCTTAGATTATTGACATTTCATGCTTCATGCTGTAAGGCACAAAAATGTCTATAACACTATGCAGAGAGGTGAAGCAAGAAACTCTGTCGAGGTACTATCCAGGCTCACTGGTAGCAGAGCAATGTTTATTTTCTTGCGTGACTCCGTCGGGGTTCTGTCTAGGCCTGCAGGCAATGGAGCGACACCATAGATGAAACATTATACTATGAAAATCTTAAGCCCGCGAGATACACTACCCTTCCCAACTTGAAACATTGTGATATCACCGAATCTTATGTTTTGTTCAACAGAGAAGGATAAAGGGGACCATGTCTATTCATGGGGTAAGTGGGAAGACCAAAGTAATCTTCACAATGAATCAATACTCCCTGAAGAACCAAGGCCTTGCACAAAAGAAGTTAGTCGAGATAGAGAAGTTGGAATTATACCAGTGTGTCACTAAGTGTTGTAGTTGCTACAACACCCTCCAAAATTTTGGCTTACAATAAATTTCAGAGCCTTCCTTGGTCTTGCATACTGTCGTCGCAAACACCGAAAATCATTTCATGAGATTTCTTGAAGTAGTTTGATCCCTTTTGCAAGTTGGGTTAACTATCAAATTTCGGCATGACTGGCAGTCACCCAAAGTGTAAAAGCCTATTCTAATGGTTTCAAGGGCCTATCTTTATGTATATGAGTTGTTCTAACTATGTAAACATCTATCACACTCATTCACAAATTTTAAGCACTATCGCACAAGTGTTGTCATGATCGTCCCAAAGTCTATCTTAAGTGTCGCACTTGTCATAATGGTCATAAAGTGGTCACACGGAGGGAAAAACATTTTTCTTGTGTCTTTGGTTATCTATGTTTTTGTCGTCAATTATTCTATGTGTGAGATCATAGTTGATCTTATCAATGTTCATATGAGTCTAACTGATCTTATACTTATCCATTTTTGCGAAGGCTTCCTGACTAAGCAACGTGGCATCACCGACCTCCCTTAACTGTGCACTACGCAGTTCCAACTCTTTAGTTCAGACATTACCCGTTGACACTGAGCAATACGTAGTTATTTTCTCCCAAGACTATTGCACTACATAGTTCCTGTGATCAAGCTTCGACCTCAACCTCTAGAATTGCGCAATCATTTCTCCCAGGTCGGCTTTCACTGTGCACTGCGCAATCACAAGCCTCAATCTCATCCCCTAAGCCAATGAAATACACAATTACAAAGTATCCATGCCTCCTGTGCCTCCCAAAACTACACAGTTTGTCCTCTCAAGCTCATCCCCTCAGTGTGTCCCACTAGCTCTCAAAACTGCGCTGTCTTGTCTTTCAGTCTCATCTGAACTGTGCACTACGCAGTCTCAGAGCTCAAGCCTCACCCCTGACTGTTGGAACTGTGCACTACGCAGTCACCGAGTCCTCTCTCCCAACCTGTTACCTGGTTCTGGCTTAGTTAATGGATAAGAAAGCATTATCTTAGACTAGGAGGCTTTCAGAAAAATGTTGTCTCGTCATGATTGAATTGTAGATACAGGTACTTTATCACACTATGGAAAGATGGTGAAGAAGGAGTTGAAGGATGGAATCTTGTTGAAATACACACTTGTAACTGAACACACAAGCTAATGAATTAAGAAAATCATTAGAGACATAATCTAGTTCTTTGGGGAGTAAAGAGTGGCTCCAATGCTCCACTATCAGAGCTAGTGATGTACATTGTAAACACGTGTCTTGGAAATTTTACTTAATAACATAAGCCTTCCAGGCCAGCATGTGCTTAATACATGGATTATGTATGTTTGTAAGACTATTTGTGCATGTTTGTATTTCATATTTTCTTTCACATGTGCTAAGATAGTTGAACTATTTCGGTTGTTTTGTAATTATCTTATTAAGAATATGTTGTAATGGTTTTTATTATTGTCCCATCCTTGTGGACTATTATGTGGGATATTAGACAAACCTTTCTTCATTTGTTAGTTTTAACGATTGTCACGTCCTATGTGGACTATTCCCCTAGATGTTAGACAGATCCTTCCGATTAATGTGTGTCTCGTCTTGGGTGGTACTACTACCTCTCTCTTAGAGGCTCATTTTTCTCCCCTCTCCATGGTAGAAGAAACATGACACATTTACAACTGAAAACTCACCAAGCACACCTTCTTTCTTTTTGAAGGTACCATTGCATCCTTCTCTCTTGCTGACAGTTAGAGCCAAGGAAAATCTTTAAGGATTTGGCAACCAGGCCTTTATACCAGATTGGACTCCTACACCAAATGCTGTGAGGTCTAGTTGGGACTTAATATCGGGGAGACCCCCTGAATGTTGGTGGGTCTAGCACCATCAATAGTGGACAATTATTGGTTGAATAGTGCATGGTGGTGAATGATGTGAAGGGCTAAGAGGAGAGAATTGAGAAAATGGAGGAACTTGCATACACATTTATAATATTTCAAATAGTAAAACAAAATAAGATAATGAAATAAACATTTAAACGAAATTCAATTTGACACATGATGCCTGGGAGGCGGAACATATATTCACCCTAGGTGGGTTTGCCTCCTCCCCTGGTGTCACCACAATTTATAAAAACATTAAATGAACAATACAATTATACTTAAACTAAAAGAATCTATATTATGGACTAAAAATATATGAATTTTTTTGTAGGGAGGGATAGTTTTAATTCACCATACCTAACTATGTAGTACACTAAATGAGCAGGTGGCATCGATTACAACATTGGTGGCCAAAACTCACATCAGTGCAATAGTCAAGATGGGTGGAGTCCTATCAGGGTGTAGAAACTACAAGCTAGATATATATATATATATATATATATATATATATATATATATATATATATATATATATCTATATATATATATATTCAATATAATAACTTCCTCCATAAATTTATGTTTCATGTTTCCCTCCATCTAACCATAACAATTCTAACCCACAACTAGTCGATCTGTGATGCATAAGTTGTTGAATAAAGTTGTCATTGATGGTATCATAGTTGAGTTGTTGAAACAAACCCTAAATATTGTGAAAACGCGAGGAGATCTAAACCCTAACTACTTGACTAGACCCTAGGTGCATGAGTATATTAATGAAATTCTACATGCACTTTCCATAATGAAGCGCTGGCATTGATGTCATTATGATATCATGTTTGCATTCGAAGCTAGCCATTTCGGTCATTAATGATGGCAAGCCAATAAATTCCCTTATATTCATTTCCAAAGCTTTGTTGGAGATGCCCTAAGAAATCAGTTACCTTGTTGAAGATGCGCATGAAGACTTATTGAAAAGGCATCCTAGCATTGTTGAATGATGCTTATAATTCCCATGTGATGAAGCCCTAATCTAGTAACCCTAGATGTATGAATATGTCAAAGAAACCATAGCCTTTGTATATGCATGAAGATAACATGCACTAGCATGTCAAAATAGTGAAAAAAATTCTAATCCACTTGATAATCTAATTCCATAAAAGAGATTCTTTAATAGGGATATTATGAAAAATTATGCATATGATGAAAGAAAAATTAAATTTCCATGATTAGAGGTCATATCTTGAAGGGAATACTATATCAGCTTATAGAGCAGGTCATACTCTTTCCAATGAGTACTCACTTGCCTCCTAATTCCTTACCATTAAAGAGAAATCAATTTTGGAAATCAACATATGTCAAAAATTGTCAAACTGTCCAAGCCGACTTGAGTAGGCTCATAACCCTTGGCAAAGAGATGTGTCCCTTGAGAATATGGAAAAACCACTATAAATATAAACCTAAATCGTCCATTCAAGCTCAGATTTTTTGGTGGAGACAACACAAGAAGTAGAGAAGCATCCACAGCCTAGAAAAGCAAGAAAGACAAGTTTGTGGAATTGTTGTTGGGTTAAATAGTCTCCCACGAGTTCGAGCTAGGACGAGAGAAGTTTCCGTAGTTGTTGTGGTTGAAGTTGTCATAGTTTCCATGGTCGAAGTTGCACTAGTTTTTGTGGTCAAAGCTTTTATAGTTGTCGTGGTCACATATGTTGTAGTTGAAGTTGATGTAGTTGTCGCGGTTGAAGCTACCACGGTCAAAGTGCCTGTGGTTGAGGCTATCACAGTTGCCGCAATTGAAGTTGTTGTAATTGCCGTGGTTGAAGCTACCGTGGTTGAAGTTGTCGTGGTCGAAGCTGTCATAGTTGCCGTGGTTGAATTTGTCGTATTTTCCGTGGATGAAGCTGTCGTGGTTGAATTTTTCGTAGTTATCGTGGTCGAAGTGTTGATTTATTGGGATTGGACAAATAGAGTTTCTTGAAGTCGTCTCTTAAGAACATAATAAGGTAGAGTTGGAAAACTTTGTGAAGCAGCATATTGAATATTTTTGGAGATCATTGAAGACCATGATGCATTGAAGCCATCATCAGGTGACCTTGAAGAATTTTTGTTTGGGTAACACGAAGAGTTGTGGAGACACCTTTTGAGAAGACAAAGTTGTCATTGATGAGCTAAGTGCTTTGAAGATCGAGGGAATTGCTTAAGGTGAAGATTATTTTCAGGGTTAGTTGAAGAAGATAATGGGAGCCTTGAAGAACAATTAAAATTATGTTGATGAATTGAAGTCGTGGGTTGGAACCCTAGAGGATAGGTGATCAGGGATCAGTATTTTAGCTAAAAAAATGAAAGTGCTCAGAATTGCTTCAGACCTAAATCAATGGATAGAGTTCATATCGAGGATTCCAATGCCATGAACGATTTGAAATACTGATATCGTATGCAAAATTTAGAGCTTCTAAAAGTTTGGTAGAAAACAAGCCCCGCAGGGCCAGCCCCCACCCAATGTGACCAAGCGCTTGAACCAGGAGATAGGGGCCAACTCTTAAGCGGGATTAGTGCGCGAATAATCTGTTTAGCATTTAATTAATCTGTAATTAAGTTGGCATAATTTATGGCAGAGCTACCAAATCCGGAACCGCCACCAAACTTGGCGGACTTAGATGACAGTTCTCCAAATTTAGTAGAGGTTTTGTAGGAAAAACTGTTTGAGCCATAACTTACTCAATTCCCAGCCAGGTTTCAAAAATGAATAGTAATTTTTGGCTAATTGGCATGCTAGAAACTCATTGGAGCAGGTTGCAGAGTCATAAGAGGTAATCTATAGGTGTTTTTGGTAACTTGAATATTTTTGAAGCCTAGGGCCACCAAGTGTTGGAGGGCATTCCCAAAGCAGCTGGTAACCAAATTGAGTACAAAAATAGTCATTTCTGATAGATTTGAATGTTTTAAACTCATTGGAATATGTTCCAAGAGAATTGGATGGATGTAACAACAATTTGAGCAGTATTGAAGCTAATACAAAGGCTCACACTATGAAGTTGGACCAAAGAGATGTAGCCCAGGAGGGGTGAACTCCTTCAACAAAAATTTGTGTATTGGGCTCTGTTATTTGTGCTTGTTGTGTTTTTATATGCTGTTGTTCATCCATTTAAATTCATGCTTTTAAGTTCATGCAAAACACTAAATTTCACCAAGTTAGATGAATTGACAATCACATGCTCATGGATAAACTTTTTATGGATAAGCAAACCAAATCAAATAAAATTTTATATCTGGAAATGATACTTGCACAACATTAACTAGCAATAAATATTAGATCAAGTTGGTATCAGAGCACAAGGTTTCTTGCTTGAATTTCTTGAAGGGTTTAATAGTTGCAATTGTTGTTATGATTACAAGGTTGAAGTTGCAGAGAGGAGAAGGGAATCTACTGATAGCTAGTCCTAATATTAGGAAAAGAATGAAGAAGGCTTAGAAAGAACCATCCTCACCCAAAGGACCACTCAAGGCAGCACCTGAATCACCTCAAGTTGCATCTCCATCAGTTGAGATAGAAGAGGCACATATTGCACAAGAGGCTGAAGTGATTGAAGAGGTACAATCAGTACAAATTTCTGAGCTCGAATCCGTAGCCATTGTGTCTGGAGAAAGAGAGCATGAAGGTCCCTCTTCAAAAGGGGAAGAATTCAAGAAAGCTTTCTATAATTTGACTGAGATGGTTAAAGTCCTCTATGAAGAGAGGAACACTAGAATGGTTGGAGTGAGTTCTAAACCTCCACATGGAGAAGGAAGCTCAAAGGACAAAAAAGTTGAAAAGAAGGATTCAAAAGGGAATGGTGGAAAGCCACCTCCACCATCTTCCACTACAATCACTGCCCGTACTCATTCCAAAACCCTAAAAGGAAAAACCCCATTACTGAAATTGGACATAAAATTAAAACTTCCCATGTACAATGGAGAAGTGAATGCAGAAAAGTTCGACAATTGGATTCGATAGTTGGAGGTATACTACAGAATTCAGAACCTTCAAGAAGATGACATAAAGATCCAGTTGGCATTACTAAGGCTACAAGGAACTGCACTAGTTTGGTTGGAAGCAAAGACTCAAGAGGAAATGTGAATCCATGGTAAGATGTCCATGTCTTTGGTTGAATCTGTTTTTGCTATTAAAAGACAGTTTTATCCTTAGCCTATATGCAAAAAGCCATCATGAGTTGGCAAAACTTTAGGCAGCTTAAAGGCCGAACAGTCCAAGATTATACACAGGAGTTTAGGAAAAAGGCTTTGTTATTAGGAGTAAACTTGAATTCACAAGACACACTCTTGAAATATATTGGAGGTTTACATTCCTATTTGCAACATTCCATCCTTATGTTTAACCCAAGCAACTTAGATGAAGTATGTGTGCAAGCCACGTACCTTGAGGCAAGGGGAAAACAAAACATAGAGGAGAAAGGTGAAAGTGAGGGTAACGGAAAAGAGAAGGGAGGAAAATGGAAGGGAAAAAAGAATGAAAGTATAAAAAAAGAGAAGGAAAAACTCACATGCAAAAATTGTTCAAAGAATGGCCATGATGAAGACCATTGTTGGCAACTTCATCCAGAATTAAAACCAGATAGATTGAAACCCAAAGAGAAGGGAAAATTCTTTGCTATTGCTGAAAAAGGCTTGGGTCAGATTCAGGAGATGAGACAAAAATTACAGCTATGGTTTTGATAGGTCAACATGTTGAAAGTAGTAGTTCCTCAAATAGTCACAACAACACTCCAAATGAAGACAAAAGGGAAGAGTTGTTGACTGTGAGAGTAATCTCAAATCATACCAAGATTGATGCACTCTTTGATAGTGGATCACAAGCAAACTTGATTTCAGAAGACATAGTTAAAGAGCTTAAACTTGAAACCATACCACATCATAAACCATACCCTTTGGGTTGGATAGTTAAGGATGCCAATTTACAGGTTTCAAGGAAATGCATTTTTAGATTTGCTATTACTAAAAACTTTGCTGATGAAGTCGAGTTAGCCGTGGTTCCACATGAAATTTCTAGAATTATCTTGGGAAGTCCATACTTGTATGACAGGAAAGGGGTGTTTCAGCACTATGAGCACAAATATCATTTGCTTAAAGATGGGGTGAAGTATATTGTGAGAGATCATCGCAAGAAACTGAACATTTCTTTAGTTAATGCAAGGAAAATGAAGAGGCTAGTGAATGCAAGTCAGAACTTAACATTGTTGATGATAAAAAAAGAGACGTTATGAACCATAATTTTCATAAATATTCTTATATTTTTAATGATTTGTTTCAGAATGATAACAAGTTTCCTTTAAAAGAAGGTGAAAAACATTTGTAGTAGTCAACATTGGTGTTGAGTGGTGTTGAAAACAAGGTGTCGATGCAAGAAGTTGCAAAGGTAAAAGAGAAGAGGAAAAATCAGCTTGGCAAAGAAGGCATGGGTTTCACAAATGTTCATTGCTAGTTTCCAAAAGGCACATTACAATGGTGAAGAAACTTGGGCAAGAGTCGACTCAAGTACAAGGCAAAAGCAGCTAAAAATTGCCATAGAGATAAAGTGCAAGGTGAGAAAGATTCTAAGATTCCTTTGATTGTTGACCAAGGTAGGAACAAGATGTTTTCTGCAAAATTAGATTGTTGTTCTACAAATTCAGAAATATTGCAGCATGACGGTGCCAAATACATGAATAGATGGTCGTCGGAATCAAGGAAAATTTTGACTTTTTATGAAAAGCTCCAAATGATGAAATTAGGAAAATCTCAATGGATAAATACTGGAAGGATGATGGAAAAGTCCCCTCATCAACATAATCAGTGATCAAGAGAGATTTTGGGGTCCAAAAGGCTTCTAGTGGGGAGGAATGATCAGGGATTAGTATTTTAGCTAAAAAAATGAAAGTGCTCAGAATTGCTTCAAACTTGAATGAATGGATAGATTTCATCTCTAGGATTCCAATGCCATGAATGGTTTGAAAAACTGACATCGTATGCAAAAGTTAGAGCTTCTAAAAGTTTGGTAAAAAACAAGCCTCGCGGGGCCAGCCCCCACCCCATGTGACCAAGCGCCCAAACCAGGAGCTAGGGGCCAACTGTTAAGTGGGATTAGTGCGCCACTAATCAGTTTAGCATTTAATTAATCTGTAATTAAGTTGGTGAAATTTATGGCAGAAACAGAATCCGGAACCGCCACCAAACTTGGCAGACTTAACTGACAGTTCTCCAGATTTAGCGGAGGTTTTGTAGGAAAAACTGTTTGAGCCATAACTTACTCAATTCTCAGCCAAATTGGCTAATTGGAATGTTGGGAACTCACTGGAGCATCTTGCAGAGGCAGGAGAGGTCATCTCCAGATGTTTTTGGTCACTTGAAGATTTTTGAAGCCGAGGGCCATTAGGTGTTGGAGGACATTCCCAAAGCAGCTGGTAACCAAATTGAGTAAAAAAATAGTCATTTATGATAGATTTGAATGTTTTAAACTCATTGGAATAGGTTCTAATATCATTAGATGCATGTAACAACAATTTTAGCACTATTGAAGGTAATACAAAGGCCCACACTATGAAGCTAGAACAAGGAGATGTAGCCCAGGAGGGGTGAAATCCTTGAACAAAAAATTTTGTATTGAGCTCTATTATTTGTGCTTTATGTGTTTTTATATGATGTTGTTCATCCATTTAAATTCATGCTTTTAAGTTCATGAAAAACACTAAATTTCACCAAGTTAGATGAATTGACAAACACATGCTCATGGATAGACTCTTTATGGATAAGAAAACCAAAGCAAAAAAAAATTTATATCTGGAAATGATACTAGCACAAAATTAATTAGCAATCAAATTCAGATCAATAGGAGTCCTAAAGAAGACCAGGCTGGAGCCTGTACCAGAGATATGGTTGGATCCTGATAGAGACAAGGTTGGTGCCTTGGAAGATAGGGTTGGAGCCCTAGAGGATAGGAGTCCTCAAGAAACTAGGTCGGAGCCTGTACCAGAGATAGGGTTGGAGCCCTAGAGGTTGGTGCCCCAAATTGACAAGTTTGGAGCCTTGGAAAGTCCAAGCTGGTGCTTGGCATAATACAGGTTAGAGCCTGGGAGATAGAATATTAACGTCTTCATCTAGGGTTGGAGCCCTACACATATATTGTGCTTGATCTATTGTAAAGAAGAAATTAATAGAAGTATTTATTCTATTATTATTCATTTTGTGTTCTAAATATAAGTGATCTAACTAGTAAAAGTAACAATTGAAAAGAAATATTGATTCACCCCCCCTCTCAGTATTTCCAACAATTGGTTCCAAATCCAGTACCTTTACTCAAAGCCTAATAGATTGAAGGTAGAACCTTAGAACACAAATGGAAAAGCCAAGGAAGAAAGAATCCAATCCTCCTAAATATGTCTCTTCCTCAACCATGAAAATTGAAGACAATCAAATTGGGAAAGTTCCATTATTCAATAGAAACTTTGATGTATGGAAGGTAAGAATGAGAAATTTCTTAATGGATCGATGCATTGAAGTATGGGAATTAGTGATTACTGATAGTATGATGGATGGAGAATCAAAGGAGTACAATACAAGAGAATGCAGGAAATTTTGAATGGGCTAACAAATTCTATAAAGGCCAATTTGGAAAAATGTACACCAACAAAAGATATAAGGGAAAAACTTCATGCCCTTCACTCAAAAGGAGCATTGACGATGACCTCTAGTAAAGAAGATGGTGGCAAGCAAGAAGGAAATCTAGAACCCTTCAAGGAAGCTCAAAATAAGAGTGATGACATCAAGGCCATAAAATACATAGAAGAAGAAAGTAAAGAAGACTTTGAAGAGGATCTCTTAACTAAACTTATAGCCTCCATGGAAAACAGTAACAATTTTGAAAAAGGAAAATGAGGAACTTAAGAAGAAAGCACAATATGGTGACCAAGACAAGACAAGGAAGGAAGTTGATCTTTTCAAGTACAAGAAATAGATGAGTATCTCACCAAACTTAAGGAGGAATTTCATCAAAACAAAAGAAAGAATCATGAAGAAGTCATATCCATGAAAAATCAATTGGATAAGACCACCTTAAACAAATACTCAAGAGCTTGAACAAACTTGAAGCAAAGATTGGTTAATACAAGGAAGATGTCTCCTCCCTTATATCTCAACTACAAGAAGCAAGGAAAAAAGCACAAGGAGTTGAGAATGTGATGGAATATTTGGCATTCATAGAAGGACAAGTTGATGAAGTAGAAAAGGAGAGAAACACCATGACGTGCAAACTAGAAGAAAAGGATGATGAAATCACCAATTTAAGATCAAAAATCACTTCCCTAAAGGCCCAATCATGTGAAGAAACGAAGTTGAAGGAAGAAATTGTCTTTCTTAAAAAGGAAGTTGACTTGCTGAATGAGAACTTGAAAAGTTCTCAAACTCTAGATGAAATCCTAAGTCATCAAAGGTCTCCCCTTGATAAATCAGGTCTTGGCTACGTAGGTGTATCCTAAATTAAGAATGATGAAAACCCTAATTATTCAAACAACAAGGATGTGAGGAAGCCTGGAATAAATTTTGATGCTCCGAGTTCCAACAAAGGAAAGAAGAAGAGTGAAGACAACAATGGAAGAAATCCTACTCCAAGGAGACTTGTAGATGGTGTCAAGAATACAAAAGGAAATGAATATCATCAAAGAATCCTAAGGCAAAAGGACTTCAAAAGTACATCAAAGAAATCTTCATCTCCCACGTACCAAAGTATGTTTCTTGGTTATTTCTATTCTTGTAAAAATTTTGGGGAAAAGGCAAAAGATTGTAGGGCATATCACAAAGAAGAATATAATGGTCCACGCCAATCTCCTAGAAGTAATTTTGCAAGAAGATGTCATGATTACTCATTCCTAAACAAGATGGAGTGCTTCAATTTCCATAACATTGGACATATGGCATGTGGTTGTAACTTGACTTAGGTCCCTAGAGAAGATAGAACTATGACAACCAAGCTAGAGAAGAAAGTTACAAAAGTACGGAGAAGGAAGAAAATTGGATTTGAAAGCCTCTTTAACACTCAAGACATCAACTCATGTTGTTGATCTAATGAGTACATATTTGGCATATATGATATTCGAAGTCATGATGATACAATTCTGCCAAAAATGATACTAATAGGGGGGGCTTGTGATTCTTGACTATTCCTATAGAAGCTATCCATGAAGAGCCCTATGAAACCCTTGATGAGTCACACATGGATAATCATATCTTGATAGATTATCTCTCGGGAGTAATTCCATTGAAGAAAATCTTGATATTGTGCCTTCACTACACATCCATTGTAAAAGATGTCTTCCGCTTGATCACAAGCCAACAATCTTTCTTGTCTTGAGAAAAAAGAAGAGCTAAAGGAGTTTATGCAGGCATGGGGAGTTGGTTGATTACATGAAGAAATGCAAAAATCATCTACCTCATCCATTTCCATGAAAGCATGCAAAGTCTTAGGGGGAGAAAGTCCATTAAAGAAAGGAATAATGACAAAGGGAGTTGCAAAGAGCAACATAACAAGAAGGAGCACCATGACAGGGGGAGAAACATATCTATCATGGAGTACTATCATTGATGAAGAAAATGTGATGGAGAAACATGTCAAGAAGCAACTTGTTAGGGGGAGTAGTTGGTCACCCCATTTGCCATTGATGTAAAAGGGGGAGCGAATGCTGAAAGGGGGAGAGTATTTCCATCAGTGACAAAGGGGAAGATTGTTGAATAAATTTGTCATTGATGGCATCATAATTGAATTGTTGAAACAAACCCTAGATATTGTGCAAACCCTAGGAGACCTAAACCCTAACAAGTTGACTAGACCCTGGGTGCATGAGTATATTAATGAAATTCTAGATGCACTTTCCATAATGAATCGCTAGCAATTATGTCATTATGATATCATGTTTTCATTGTTGAAGCTATCCATGTGAGTCATTAATGATGGCAAGCCAATAACTTTCTCTTATATGCATTGCCCAAGCTTTGTTGGAGATGCCCTAAGAAATAAGTTACCTTGTTGAAGATGCCCATGAAGACATATTGAAAAATCACCATAGCCTTGTTGAATGATGCTCATAATTCCCATGTGTTGAAGCCCTAATCTAGTAACCCTAGATGTATGAATATGTCAAAGAAACCCTAGCCCTTGTATATGCATGAAGATCACATGCACTAGAATGTCAATATAATGAAAAAATTATAATCCACTTGATGCTCTAATTCCATAGAAGAAATTCTTTAATAGGGTTGTTATGGAAAAATATGCATATGATGAAAGAAAAATTGAATTTCCATCATTAGAGGTCATATCTTGAAGGAGATACTATATCAACTTATAGAGGAGGTCATAATCTTTCCAATGAGTACTTGCTTACCTCCTAATTCATTACCGTTGAAGAGAAACCAATTTTTGAAATCAACATATGTCAAAAATTGTCAAACTATCCAAGTTGAATTGAGTAGGATCATAACCCTTGGCAAAGAGACGTGTCCCTTCAGATTATGTAAAAACCAATATAAATATAAACCTAAATATGTCCATTCAATCTGACATTTTTCGGTGGAGACAAGACAAGAAGTAGAGAAGCAGCTGCAACCTAGAAAAGCAAGGAAGACAAGTTTGTGGAATTGTTCTTGGGTTAAATAGTCTCCCCCAAGTTCGAGCTAGGAGGAGAGAAGTTGTCGTAGTTTTCATGGTTGAAGTTTTCATAGTTGTTGTGGTCGAAGCTACACTAGTTGTCATGGTCAAAGTTGTCATAGTTTTTGTGGTCACAACTGTTGTAGTTGAAGTTGTCGTGGTTGAAGCTACTGTGGTTGAAGTTTCCGTAGTTGTCATGGTTGAAGCTGTCGTTGCTGCCGCAGTTGAAGTTGGCATAGTTTTTGTGGCTGAATTTGTTGTAGTTGTTGTGGTTGAAGCTGCCGTGGTCGAAGTTGTCGTAGTTGTCATGGTCGAAGCACTGATTTATTGGGATTGGAAAAATAGATCTTGTTGAATTCTTCTCTTGACAATAGAATAAGGCAAAGTTGGAAAACTTTCTGAAGTAGCATATTGAAGATTTATGGAGATCATTGAAGACCATGATGAGGTGACCTTGAAGAAGTTTTGTTTGGGTAACATGAAGAGTTGTGGGAACACCCTCTAAGACGACAAAGTTGTCATTGATGAGCTAAGTTCTTTGGAGATCAAGGGCATTGTTGAGGGTGAATATTATTTTTAGGGCTGGTTGTAGAAGATATTGGGAGCCTTGAAGAACTATTAAACCTATCTTGACTAATTGAAGTCATGGTTTAGAGCTGTAGAGGATCGCAGCCCTAAACAAGACCAGGTTGGAGCCTATACTAGAGATGGGGTTGGAGCCCTAGAGGTTTGAGCCTCATAGAGACAAGGTTGGTTCCTTGGAAGATAGGGTTGGAGCCCTAGAGGATACGAGTCCTCAAGAAACTAGGTCGTAGCCTGTACCAGAGATAGGGTTGGAGCCCTAGAGGTTGGTGCCTCAAATTGACAAGGTTGGAGCCTTGGAAAGTCTAAGTTGGTGCTTGGCATAATATAGTTTGGAGTCTGGGAGATAGAATATTGGTGTCTTCATCTAGGATTCGAGCCCTACACATATATTGTACTTGATCTATTGTAAAGAAGAAATTAATAAAAGTATTTATTCTATTATTTTTCATTTTGTGTTCTAAATATAAGTGATCTGACAGGTAAAAATAACAATTTAAAAGAAATACTAATTCATCCCCCCTCTTAGTATTTCCAACACAAGTGAGACTCCATGTGGCCTTTGCTGGTTAATATTTTCTATAGATTTTGATGGTCCAATACCACTTGCAACATTAGTTTTCGGTGGCTCCTCACGCGACGATGTACCAAGCTACAATGTTGCACTGGCATCAGAGTCAATGTGGCTCTTATCTAATAGGTGCAACCAATGCTATCCATACCTGGTAGATGTTGGGAAGTAGGTTAAGCCTTCATCTAGGTGGATGACGACCTAGTGCTCGGTTACACCTAACATTTCGTCTCTCTTGTGTAGACCCATGAACCACCCCCTAGAAGTCCCCCACGACAAATTGGTTGACATGGAGTCCTAGTTGAAATTCCACCAATAACTTCCTTAAGAAATATAGAGGTACCTCCCTATTATTATAGGAAGATTTGTCAAATACCATAAACAACTTATCCATCTGATTATCTAGAAATGGTTGGTAGGTGCACCAGTCCATACAAATGCATTTTTTGTTGATTGGTAAAGGTTAGTTGTCTCTTGGATCAATAAAAAAGACAGCAAATCTTGTTTAGTAATGTTGAGGTCTTTGATTTGGTATTTATTTAGAGAGTTTCTATAATGTTCATTCATTTTAGCCCTGTAATTAAAAACATTGGTTAATTGGCTTTGGGCATTGGAGATGTATAATTGATCTTGATAACCTAGCAAGAGACTATCATGAAGGCTCTATGGTGTTTTGGAGATCTTGAATCAACGATTTCAATGTAGCCAAGGATGCATCAATTTCATCATCTGGATTTCTTAGTTCTTTTGGGTTTGGATGTTCTAAATTTTTGTTTGGTGATGGGGGTTTGGGTTCTAAGTAGGTTCCATATTAATCAATTTCCCTACAATTCAATATAACTATTGTGTTTAGGGTATTAATTAGGGTGTTTTTTCTAGTTAAAAAAACAAAAAAACAAAACAAAACAAACCATTATAATACTTATCAAACTAAACTTATAACCTCCATGGAAAAAATTAACAATTTTCAAAAAGGAAAATGAGGAACTTAAGAAGAAAGCAAAAGATAGTGACCAAGACAAGACAAGGAAGGAAGTTGATATTTTCAAGTACAAGAAAGAGATGAGTATCTCACCAAACTTAAGGAGTAATTTCATCAAAACAAAAGAAAGAATCATGAAGAAGTCATATCCATGAAAAATCAATTGTATAAGGCAAAGAAAAGGGAAGAAAATTTGTCAAGACACGTTAAACAAAGACTAAAGAGCTTAAACAAACTTGAAGCAGAGATTGGTCAATACAAGGAAGATGTCTCCTCACTTAGATCTCAACTAGAAGAAGCAAGGAAAAAATCACGAGGAGTTGAGAAGGTGATGGAATCTTTTGCATTCGTAGAAGGAAAAGTTGATGAAGTAGAAAAGGAGAGAAACACCATGACGTGCAAACTAGAAGAAAAGGATGATGAAATTAGCAATTTAAGATCATAAATCACATCCCTAAAGCCCCAATCATGTGAATAAATGAAGTTGAAGGAAGAAATTGTCTTTCTTAAAAAGGAAGTTGACTTGCTGAATGAGAACTTGAAAAGTTCTCAAACTCTAGATGAAATCCTAAGTCATCAAAGGTCTCCCCTTAATAAATCAGGTCTTGGCTACATAGGTGAATCCCCAATTAAGAATGATGAAAACCCTAATTCTTCAAACAACAAGGATGTGAGGAAGCCTGGAAGAAATGTTGATGCTCCGAGTTCCAACAAAGGAAAGAAGAAGAGTGAAGACAACAATGGAAGAAATCCTACTCCAAGGAGACTTGCAGATGGTGTCAAGAATACAAAAGGAAATGAATATCATCAAAGAATCCCAAGGCAAAAGGACTTCAAAAGTACATCAAAGAAATCTTCATCTCCCACGTACCAAAGTACGTTTCTTGGTTATTACTATTCTTGTACAAACTTTGGGAACATGGCAAAAGATTGTAGGGCATATCGCAAAGAAAAATATAATGGTCCCCGCCAATCTCCTAGAAGTAATTTTGCAAGAAGAAGTCATGATTACTCATTCCTAAACAAGATGGAGTGCTTCAATTTCCATAACATTGGACATATGGCATGTGATTGTAACTTAACTTGGGTCACTAGACAAGATAGAACTATGACAACCAAACCAGAGAAGAAAGTTACACAAGTATGGAGGAGGAAGAAAATTGGATCTGAAAGCCTCTTGAACACTCAAGACATGAAATCATGTTGTTGATCTAATGAGTACATCTTTGGAAGATATGATATTCCAATTCATGATGATACAATTTTTCCAAAAATGATACTAATAGGGGGAGCTTGTGATTCTTAACTATTCCTGCAGAAGCTATCTGTGAAGAGCCCTATGAAACCCTTGATAAGTCACACATGGATAATCATATCTTGGTAGATTATCTATCGGGAGTAATTCCATTGAAGAAAATCTTGATATTGTGTCTTCACTACACATCCATTGTTGAAGATGTCTTCCACTTGATCACAAGCCAACAATCTTTCTTGTCTTGAGAAAAAAGAAGAGCTAAAGGAGTTTATGAAGGCACGGGGAGTTGGCTTATTACATGAAGAAATGCAAAAATCATCTACCTCCTCCATTTCCATGAAAGCATGCAAAGGCTTAGGGGGAGAAAGTCCATTAAAGAAAGGCATAATGACAAAGGGAGTTGTAGAGAGCAACATAACAAGAAGGAGCACCATGACAAGGGGAGAAACATATCTATCATGGAGTACTATCATTGATGAAGAAAATGCGATGGAGAAACATGTCAAGAAGCAACTTGATAGGGGGAGTAGTTGGGCACCCCATTTTCCATTGATGTCAAAGGGGGAGTGAATGCTGAAAGGGGGAGAGTATTGCCATCAATGACAAAGGGGCAGATTGTTGAATAAAGTTTCCATTGATGGCATCATAATTGAATTGTTGAAACAAAACCTAGGAGACCTAAACCCTAACTACTTGACTAGACCGTAGGTGCATGAGTATATTAATGAAATTCTAGATGCACTTTCCATAATGAAGCGCTAGCAATGATGTCATTATGATATCATGTTTTCATTGTTGAAGCTAGCCACGTCAGTCATTAATGATGGCAAGCAAATAAATTTCCCTTATATGCATTGCCCAAGCTTTGTTGGAGATGCCCTAAGAAAGAAGTTACCTTGTTGAAGATGCCCATGAAGACATATTGAAAAGGCACGATAGCCTTGTTGAATGATGCTCATAATTCCCATGTGATGAAGCCCTAATATAGTAACCCTAGATATATGAATATGTCAAAGAAACCCTAGGCCTTGTATATGCATGAAGATCACATGCACTAGAATGTCAATATAGTGAAAAAATTCTAATCCACTTGATGCTCTAATTCCATAGAAGAAATTATTTAATAGGGTTGTTATGAAAAAATATGCATACGATGAAAGAAAAATTATATTTCCATCATTACAGGTCATATCTCGGAGGAAATACTATATTAGCTTATAGAGGAGGTCATAATCTTTCTAATGAGTACTCTCTTACCTCCTAATTCATTACCGTTGAAGAGAAATCAATTTTTGAAATCAACATATTGTTGTGGGGAAAAGTGCCTATGCAGGACGACCCTATCCACCTAAGGTGTGACAGTGCCTTAGCAACAAACAAAGTAACTACTTGAGTATTCTTCCTTATGAATGATGAACAAAGAAGGAAGGGATGAACTAACCGTTGTCTTCCGCTAGTTCCCTTGACCCAGTTCCTTCTCTCTTTGATAGCTTTCAACCTCTTGCTCCTTCACTGGCCCAGCAGCACAATACCTGCAAGATCAAAGGAGAGAGAGACTACACAAAGATAGATGTTCATATGCATAAAAGCTTAGGATCAGATAATAAGCAAAACATACTAATGCAACATACATCAAAGAAACACAAGTATGTAGGAGAAACTCAAATGGTTTTATTGATAGAGTAACAAAGGTTCAGGAAGAGATACAACCAAATGAGGCCCGATCCAGCATCACCTTCCCAGCAAAGGAATCCCTTCTTCACCTCCTTCAAAGCAATCACCCAATAGTTCTAATCTCAATCCACAAACCAACAACAATTCTATGCAAAGTGCAAAATTCCAGCCTCCGGATCTCTGGGATGAGGGATCCATATATAGTTGTTTGCAAAGAGGATGAGTCAGCTTGTCATCTGACTAGTGTCCTTTCTCTCTGTCAGTTCTTGCTTCCACTTGGAGAGTGAGAGCATTCCACTTGGATACTGAGAGCCTCTTACTCATCCTTGGTCGAATTCAGTGAGGCAAGTGTCATTGGAGAAGATTATGGAAGCTTCCAGTGTCTTTCCACCTCGCATGATGACATTGCCACTTTTCATTTCCCGCTCAACGCACCCTGGTAGTGCATTTGGGTGCGTTGCAATGCACCTAGCTAGTGTATTGGGGTGCTTTGCAACGCAGGGAGCTAGTGTACCTTCTGAAATGATCCTAATTTGACTGTTTCTGAGTAGTTTTTTGTGGAGAACTTTTGGGAGGAGCTGTGGTTTGCTGACCTTGTTCCTTTAGGGGTAGGAACAACATGTGTAAGGGACTTTGGATCCCTTGGATTATGGACATTTCATGCTCAGAGCTGTAAGGCACAAAAATGTCTATAACAGTTGCCCCCTAAAGTATGAGGCCGTTTATCGGGTGAAATGCTTTATTAGGAGGATCCGAAGTTCTTTCGATGCTGAGAGGAGACCTGTAATAAGATACAATACAATACATTATATTCATACTGATTTCATGATCTGGTTGAGGCGGGCATTCCCATGCTCAGCTTTATAAATTCATTTACATGTACATAGGACAGACAATCGTCTGATGGTAGACTGATGATTCTGATAGAGCCATCATCCTTTTGGTAGGATGATTATCTGTGCTGCAATGCTGTACATTTCAATGTCTTTATTTTCCTGAATATATATCGCAGCTCGGATGGATGAAACTAGATCCGGGGTTTTCAATATCGTCCGATCTTCACTCGATGTACAAGTCGATCCATGTGAGAAATGTGTTGAAGTCGAACATGGAAAGACATCGCTTGATTACCAGTTAATGATGTAAACTGTTAACAAGCGCAAGAGGAATCACCGATAACGATGATGACCCTCAAGGTACTGCAATACAATTCACGTGGTGTGAATAGAGGACTTGGTGTCAAACACCACGCAAAATCTTTCGGTCGAAGTTCATTGATGTATACCTGTCGCCGGAAGTGAGAAACTTGCCATTGAGGCATGCAAGCTTCAAAGTACTGAAGGGGTTGTTCCTAGATCAACTTCTTGGATAATGAGCTGATGTCGACAAGAAGTGATCCGTCAAAGGAGGGCCTTAATGAATCCCACATCAATGACACGGAACGGAGCAAATGATTTTTATGGAGGTGAAAACAATCTGATGATATATGATTCAGGGTGGCGGTCATGAAAGAATGAAGTATAATGTATGGTAGTGGATGGGACACGGTTGACTCCTTCTGAATAACTTCTCTTGAACATGTCGACGACACTTATGTGATGGATTGGTAGCATTTACCCCAAATTTGGATGGTATGGCGACGTGACCGGTGAATGAAACAACCCAACCCGACTTGGGCACGGAGTGGAAGTGTCATGTTCAAGAGCGACTTTCTACCAATAAATTCTTTGAGTTTCTCCCAATTTTTCCCCAGTCATTGCTGACCAGTACCTCTTTATTTTTGTCAAGCTTGAGGAGGATAACATATGCTTGTTCTATAATTTACCCTACGGGTAAACCCATCGCTATGTTTAAACGAGCCTAGCGATAGTGAAACTCGTTCTCGTCTAAAGACAAGTTTGTCGCTATTAATGCTTTTAACGAGTCTAACGACAAAGATAACTCAGTCCTTTTCAATTTTAGAGAGTCTGAAAAGGTACGTAAAGTTAACTCCAAAATTCCCTTTTCATCATCTAATCCCTTAAGTCCGAAAAAGTATAAAACAATACAGAAGGGATGAATTTTCGATAGTTTTAACGAGCCGAACTAAACAAGCGCTCGATCTTTTTGTGCAATAATCCCTCAGGTCCAAAAAGATTAAAATCTGGAGGAGGGAGAGCACTTCCGGTCGTTTTAACGAGATGGAAGGCCAAAACTCGGCAATCTTTTCATATTTTACGAGTCAGATGAAAAGAGCTTAAAGAAGACTCGTCTTTTGAGGAACGAGTGGTAAACAGGGTAGCAACTGATTCCAGGTAAGGCTTGGAATTTTCCAATCACGGCAGTGTCACGAGGATGGCTAGTGAAATCACTCTTCGCAGCTGTTCCTCAAAATGGGTAAACAATCAGATGGAGGTGAATGATCGGCCAATGGAAAAGTGGAGGTGACGGTGCAAACACGACCAAGGCTTTAATGGCTGATAAGGCTACATTCACAGTGGTTATTTACCGGAGGATAGTTCATTTTTTAACGAGCTTAAACGCGGGTTGAAACACTTTGCTCGATCTTATGTTTATTTTTTAACGAGCATGAACTATGTGCTAAAAATGCTCAATCTTATGTTTATTTTTTAACGAGCATGAACTATGTGCTAAAACTGCTCGAAACTTATGTTTATTTTTTAACGAGCATGAACTATGCGCTAAAACTGCTCGATTTTCTAGTCATATGATAAGAATGTCTCATGTAAGATTCCATTTTTTATGGAGCTTGCACCTTACAAAGCTTTGCTCCGGATCCTTTCTTTATGCAAGCTTGGAAACAACTAATCCTACGAGTTTAAAGGGTTAGAGCCTACAGGTTTAAAGGGAGGACCTAAAAATTTAAAAAATAAATAGCCGCCCCTTGCTTGCACTCCGAAAGGTTTGCATGCCCCCAGGTATAAAGTATGGTTTCAAGGTTACCCCTACTTCATTTTCCGCCAAAACAAAAGTTTTACCGAGAGAGGCCTACCTCTTACAGGTTACCCAAAGATTGTTCTGTTGCAAACAGAACATTTCTTTGGCGATGTCTACCGAGATAAACAAAGGTGATCGACGATCCCTGCCAATACTCATATAACTTTGACAAAATAATCTTATTCTAGAATAACCCCTCTTCCAATCACGGACGGGGTACAGACTAGTCATATTCTCCCTCGGAAACCTACTCTATACCCAAAGTTTTCTCTGCCCGAAGCAGACCAGGATGCATGCCCCCTGGGTTCCAGTCATATCCCTCCGAATCACTCACGCTCATTGGGAGGATGGACTGGGGGTGGAGACATTTCTTGCGTGAACAGACCATTTAGGGATGGTGTATTACTATTTGCTATGCGTGATCCGGGAAATGAAAGTTGGTCTACGAGCTTGACCACTCTTCCTTCATGCGGAAAACACATTACTCTAAAGAGTGAGGAGACGATAGCTCCCATGCAATAAATATAGTCTCATCCAAGGAGTAGGTTATAATCCAAGGGTCCTTGAACCACCATGACGTTCATTTGAACTGTCTTCTTCCTCAATGTTATGGGCGCATTGGGAAGAATCCCTAAAGGGCGATTGGTTCCTTTATCAAAGCTTGTCAGATTTCTCATCTCAGGCAAAAGCGATGGCGAACCAAGCGCTTTCCAAGCAGTCGAGGAAAGGACACTCACAGATGCCCCTTCATCAATGATGGTACCAGCCATGACCATTCTATATATTTGAACTATAATTCTGAATGGTATGCTTACTGGTAAGCGGGGTCTGCCTAGTTGGTTCCAGTCGAAGGAGACAACTAGGTTGCTTGGAGGTGGGACCGAATAGACGGACGGGTACGACCCTGATGAACTCCCTTCCTGCGGTAAAGGGACGGGTATATTAACCTCATGTTCATTGGAGTCTGTGTTGATGAAGAGAATTTGGATGGTGTCATCTTTATTCTCCTCAGTGAATATATCATTCGAAGATAAAACCTCTGAAGGCAATACTGGGTCAACTGCCGCCTCGACCTTTTGACTTTCGTCTGGTATGGATTCAGTTGGTTCATCTTCAATGACAGGCGCTTCATCCGACCACTTCAGTGAGCCAGCTGGATTCTCAACTAACGAAGGACTCGGCAAGAGTTTTTTATATCCAGGAGGAAGTCGTAATGGTGAAACCGGACGATCATCCAAAACTCTTTTCGCTTCATCTAAGAAGGGACAATGATGGATGGAGTGATCGCCTTCACACAGTTTGCAGGGAAATCTAGCTCTCCCTCTTTGTCCTGGGGCTTCACTTTCGCTAGTTGACGGTGTGCTTTCAACATGATCACCAGAGGTTGACGACACCGGGTTGTGCAAACGAGGAGACCAGTCTCTCAGTATCCAGGGAATACAGGGACAATCTCTATGGAAGTGGTCTCCTCTGCATATGACACATGGCGATTTAGGCCCGGTCAGTGTTGTGTGTGGATTTTTGTTGGACGACACTTGTTTGCCCCCATGCGCCTTTGGCTCCTCCTTCTTCTTCTCTTTCTTCTTCTTTTCCTTCTTCTCCTTAGGAACTTGGCTTTTAACTTTACCAGTTCCCTCAAGCGAAGAGGAAGGAGGAGAGGAAGAGTTAGAAGAGGTAGAAGGTTGGTGGGCAACTTTAGACTCGTGTAGCTGTCGATTCGACTATTCAGGAATAGTGGTGTTCTGAACGACATTGGTTGAGAAGAGCCAGACAGGCAAGACAATTGTCAGTCTTGGAAGCGACAATGTGGCCATATGGGGCGCACCAACATCTCCCCAAGAGGAGAAGGGACTAGGATTTCCACCAAGGGGAATTCCTTGGTTGGTGGGTTCCATTTTCTCAACCGAAAGATCAACGTAGGAAAAGGGTGATTTTTGTTCCGTTTAAAATAAATTGACACGCTTTGACACAACTTGTTTTTTCAATTTTAAAGAGTCGAGAAAAAACAAAAGATGACTCTAGTCTCCTTCGAATTTTTAATGAGCCCGAAGTGACAAATGCTCAGATGGACCTTTTCCGTTAAGGAGTCTGAAAAGGAACGAAAGGGACTGCTCTGGAGATCTAGGTAGAGGGTGTACCAAACCAATCACAAAACTGCAGAATACATTTTACGGTACGGCAGTCAATCTTCCCAAATGCTGTGCTCAGTGCATTGCGATCAGTAGGGCGGCCGACACGGCTTCCTATGGATAAAAGGTTTTAAGCCTATAGGGGTCTCCCAATATATACTCGACGGTACGTGGGAGCACAATCCGTACTGATACTTATCGCTTCACTGTGGAGGAATCACCCAACCACTCGACGGTAAGATATCAGGCTTTACGACGCCGGAACACGTCTCTAGCCTAGACCTCTATGTTGTGCGTTAAGTTACAAAGCGTTGTTAGATTCATTCAATTTATTTTAAGTTGATCTTTCTTAGAAGTTTGCCTTTTCGGATCACCACGAGATGTAGATACAAATTCCTAAATGCAATCTAAAGATGATAAGCAAATCTTTTATCTCTTTTCGACAATGAAAATCCTAGCTACAAGGGGAAAAGAAAGACAACATCTTTTCTCAAAGAGCAAAGAGCACACTGTAAATGCACTTTTTCCTAAATCAAGCCACACAAACTATCAATATGCAAATGCACAAATGCATGTATTTGTTTTTCCTTTCTTAATATTGATGCCTATAAAGAAAGTGCTTGTACAAATTTGAATTCGCTTTTCAGTGATTAATACAAACAAGAAAAATACTCGTTTCGACACTTAGAAAAGCACAAATCCAAACCAAAAGACAAAAGTAAATGTATAATCAACTGTCTACAGCAAATAAACTTTCTCCTAAGACCAAAGTCGATACTCACGACAAATCTGAATCTAAGGACGACAGTATGACTATTTCACTTTTGTAATGGAAAACTGTAAATGATGCCACAAATACACAAAAACACTCACAGTTATTTTGTACAAAGGAGGCAGAATTAAGGCAGAGAAAAGGGGTTTTCAGATAGGTACCTACACTGGTTACAGGCTGCAAAAAACAGAGATAAAACTGAACAAAAGGAAGCAAAGAACCTCAGCTGCACAGGGCAAGGCTGATCAGCGCACCTGCAGAACAGAGAAACTGAATTGCAGCGCAGGTAGCCCCTTCGGGACCTGCGTTGAAATGCAGAGTCTCTTCACAGAGCCTGCGCTGGGGCAGAAACGAGACTTTCTCCGGGTTCTGGGTTACGGTTTGCAGTTTAATCTATGGCTTTTTGGCCGAGTACAAGCAAGCAGTAAGGTACAATTAGATGGATGATTTAAAGGAGGACTAAGAGCTATCACAAAGGGTAATCAGATCATTTGTGAATCCATTGTTCAAATCATAAACAAATCCAGTGAGAGGATTGAGGTAGCAGCAGTCTACTTTGCATTCGATAATGGCAAATGCAGTTCGATTTGCTGCTTCCAAGTTTATGAGACAAACAACAAGAGAAACACAAATAAACTAACTAGACACGCTCCCCAGTGGAGTCGCCATTTTGTTGTGGGGAAAAGTGCCTATTCAGGACGACCCTATCCACCTAAGGTGTGACAGTGCCTTAGCAACAAAAAAAGTAACTACTTGAGTATTCTTCCTTATGAATGATGAACAAAGAAAGAAGGGATGAACTAACTGTTGTCTTCCGCTAGTTCCCTTGACCCAGTTCTTCCTCTCTTCGATAGCTTTCAACCTCTTGCTCCTTCACTGGCCCAGCAGCACAGTACCTGCAAGATCAAAGGAGAGAAAGACTACACAAAGAGAGATGTTCATATGCATAAAAGCTTAGGATCAGATAATAAGCAAAACATACTAATGCAACATACATCAAAGCAACACAAGTATGTAGGAGAAACTCAAATGGTTTTATTGATAGAGTAACAAAGGTTCAGGAAGAGATACAACCAAATGAGGCCCGATCCAGCATCACCTTCCCAGCAAAGGAATCCCTTCTTCACCTCCTTCAAAGCAATCACCCAATAGTTCTAATCTCAATCCACAAACCAACAACAATTCTCTGCAAAGTACAAAATTCCAGCCTCCGGATCTCTGGGATGAGGGATCCATATATAGTTGTTTGCAAAGAGGATGAGTCAGCTTGTCATCTGACTAGTGTCCTTTCTCTCTGTCAGTTCTTGCTTCCACTTGGAGAGTGAGAGCCTTCCACTTGGAGACTGAGAGCCTCTTACTCATCCTTGGTCGAATTCAGTGAGGCAAGTGTCATTGGAGAAGATTCTGGAAGCTTCCAGTGTCTTTCCACCTCGCATGATGACCTTGCCACTTGTCATTTCCCGCTCAACGCACCCTGGTAGTGCATTTGGGTGCGTTGCAACGCACCTAGCTAGTGTACTGGGGTGCTTTGCAACGCAGGCAGCTAGTGTACCTTCTGAAATGATCCTGATTTGACTGTTTCTGAGTAGTTTCTGGTGGAGAACTTCTGGGAGGAGCTGTGGTTTGCTGACCTTGTTCCTTTAGGGGTAGGAACAACATGTTTAGGGACTTTGGATCCCTTGGATTATGGACATTTCATGCTCAGAGCTGTAAGGCACAAAAATGTCTATAACACATATGTCAAAAATTGTCAAACTATCCAAGCCGACTTGAGTAGGATCATAACCCTTGGCAAAGAGATGTGTCCCTTTAGATTGTGTAAAAACCACTATAAATATAAACCTAAATATGTCCATTCAATCTCACATTTTTCAGTGGAGACAGGACTAGAAGTAGAGAAGCAGCCGCAACCTAGAAAAGCAAGGAAGACAAGTTGGTGGAATTGTTCTTGGGTTAAATAGTCTCCCACTAGTTCGAGCTAGGAGGAGAGAAGTTGTCGTAGTTTTCATGGATGAAGTTTTTGTAGTTGTCGTGGTCAAAGCTGCACTAGTTGTTGTATTTTCCGTGGTCACAACTGTTGTAGTTGAAGTTTTCGTGGTTGAAGTTGTTGTAGCTGTCGCAGTTGAAGTTGGCGTAGTTGTTGTGGTCAAACTTGTCGTAGTTGTTGTGGTTGAAGTTGTCATGGTCGAAGTTGTCGTAGTTTTCATGGTCGAAGTGTTGATTTATTGGGATTGGACAAATAGAGCTTGTTGAAATCTTCTCTTGAGAACAAAATAAGGCAGAGTTGGAAAACTCTGTGAAGTGGCATATTGAAGATTTATGTAGATCATTGAAGACCATGATGCATTGAAGCCATGATGAGGTGACCTTGAAGAAGTTTTGTTTGGGTAACTTGAAGAGTTGTGGAAACACCCTATAAGAAGAGAAAGTTGTCATTGAGGAGCTAAGTGCTTTGGAGATCAAGGGCACTGTTGAAAGTTGCAGAAGATATTGGGAGCCTTGAAGAACTATTAAACCTATCTTGACTAATTGAAGTTGTGGTTTAGAGCTCTAGAGGATCGCAGTCCTAAAGAAGACCAGGTTGGAGCCTGTACAAGAGATGGGGATGGAGCCCTAGAGGTTGGAGCCTCATAGAGACAAGGTTGGTGCCTTGGACGATAGTGTTGGAGCCCTAGAGGATATGAGTCCTCAAGAAACTAGGTCGTAGCCTGTACTAGAGATAGGGTTGGAGCCCTAGAGGTTGGTGCCTCAAATTAACAAGGTTGGAGCCTTGGAAAGTCCATGTTGGTGCTCGGCATAATACAAGTTGGAGTCTGGAAGATAGAATATTGGTGTCTTCATCTAGGGTTGGATCCCTACACATATATTGTACTTGATCTATTGTAAAGAAGAAATTAATAAAAGTATTTATTCTATTATTGTTCATTTTGTGTTCTAAATATAAGTGATCTAATTGGTAAAAATAACAATTGAAAAGAAATAATGATTCACCCCCCCTCTAAGTATTTCCAACACAAGTGAGACTCCATGTGGCCTTTACTGGTTAATATTTTCTACAGATTCTGATGGTCCAACACCACTCACAACATTAGTTGTTGGTGGCTCCTCACGCGATGATGTACCAAGCTACCATGTTGCACTGGCATCAGAGTCAATGTGGCTCTTATCTAATAGATGCAACCAATGCTATCCATACCTGGAAGATGTCAGGAAGTAGGTTAAGCCTTCATCTAGGTGGACGAGGACCTAGCGCTGGGTTGCACCTAACATTTTTTCTCTCTTGTGCAGACCAATGAACAACCCTCTGGAAGTCCCCCATGTCAAATTAGTTGACATGGAGTCCTAGTTGAAACTCCACCAATAACTTCCTTAAGAAATATATAGGTACCTCCTTATTATTATAGGAAGATTTGTCAAATACCATAAACCACGTATCCATCTAATTACCTAGAAATGTTTGGTAGGTGCACCAGTCCATACAAATGCATTTTTTGTTGACTGGTAAAGGTCAGTTGTCTCTTGGATCAATAAACAAAGACAACAAATCTTGTTTAGTAATGTCGAGGTCTCTGATTTGGTATTTATTTAGAGAGTTTCTATAATGTTCATTCATTTTAGCCCTGTAATTAAAAAAATTGGTTAATTGGATTTGGTTATTGGAGATGGATAATACAATTGAGATTTATAACCTTGCAAGGGACAATCATGAAGGCTCTTTGGTGTTTTGGAGATCTTGAATCAGTGACTTCAATGTAGCCAAGGATGCATCAATTTCATCATTTGGATTTCTTAGTTCTTTTGGGTTTGGATGTTCTAAATATTTGTTTGGTGATGGCGGGTTTGGGTTCTAAGTAGGTTCCATATTAACCAATTTTCGTACAATTCAATATAATGATTGTGTTTAAGGTATTAATTTGGGTGTGCTTTTCCAGTTTTAAACTACAAAAAAAAAAAACAAAAAAAAACAAAACACTATTAGAATGAGTAGGTGGACTCCAAATACTAGGTATGATATTAATTTGGTCCTCAAAGTTGTTCCGTAATCAACAAATTTTCTCAATATCTCCCAAAACATGCCATGAGGGCCCCATATGGTAAAAAATGGGGCTATTGGTACATAAATAAAAAAATCTGACAAGGAAATGTGCATATTCTTAAAAACATGTGCATGTTCCTATAATACATGTGCATTCTTACTAAGAAATACCTATCACTAAAATGTAATTTGATTTAATTTTCAATACCTATCTAAAATGTAATTTTAATAAATAAGAAATACATATATACCTCAATTTCATAAAAATAAGGTTTTATTATATAAAAATGATAACATTTCTTTAATTTTTTTAAAATAATTTTGATGTAGGGAAAATTGTAAGTGATATTATGATGATAGAAAAAATAGGCACAACGAAACTTTAGAAAAAAGGGTAGGGTAGCTGGAAGACGAAAATTTTCACATCGAAAAATTGGCACAGTGTTGGAAATAATACTAAGAGGGGGGGTGAATCAGTATTATCAAGTCAATTATTTTCTTTTTAAACCCAGATCATATACGCTACTTCAGTTAGATAAAACCACGTATATACGCAACTACATAGAAGGAAACCCGCATATACAATGCAGACTTATAAGTTAATTTATCTTACAAATGTTGATCATTAATCTGTGTATTAGAATCAAATAAACAGTAACCAGAAATAGTAAAACAATGCTGAAGACAATCACACACAAGAACACAAGATATAAGGTGGAAACCCAATGTGGGTGAAAACCACCTGCTGCAATTCGTCTCTATCTTCTTTTAATTAGAAACTTCTTCTTACAATGTACTGGTGCAGTCCTTTACCAGTACGCAAGCTACAACCTGCAGAGAGCTACAACCCTCTCTCATTCTCCAGCTTCTCTTGGAAGGGAGCTACAACCCCCTTTGCTCTTGCACTAGCCAGGATACTAGTACATAGGTGTTGGCCTACTGAAGGCTACAACCTTCTCTTTCTTCCAAGGACCACGTTTCATAAATTTTCAGACTGGATCCATGAACATCAATCAATCATCAAGAATTTATGCATCAAACAATCTCCTTTTCACCAATTAGAACTGAATCAAGTAGATACTTCTCTGACAGCTGTACCAAAAACACAATAACAGTAACCATACACCAAATTTTGAACCTAGAACACTGCAACAATAAACAGAAGCAGCTAGAACCCAACTCAAGAGATGTACGCTACTTCAATAACCTGAAACCTGCGTGCATATGCTTCTGTGTTTGGAGAAACCTGCGTATACGCTGTTTTTATTCACCGAACCAGCGTGTATACGCGCCTTCGCTTCACTGAACCTGCGTACAGATCTATAAAGGATAATTCACTCTTTCAAATATTCTGATACTAATTAACCCAGATTATCAGATTTATAGATCAAGCATGCGCCACATATAACAGATCAAAATCATACAAAGATACTATCATTCAAGCCTTAAGATTATGACCCATCTATAGAACTTATCCTTCTCTTTGCGCTAAGGTTCCTCCTTCATTCAGATCCAGATCTGCACCATAACCCCAATCACCAATATTTCAGATTTAGCACTTATTAGATATTCAATTAATTCAGATGATCCTTTGCCAAATGATCTCCTTCCTCTTTTATAGTCTTAGGCCTTTCACAATACCACGGTCCAAAACCATAATAAAACAATACCATGGACCCAATACTTGGGATCAACACTTATGACGAGATACCATGGTCCAAAACCATAGGTTCAAATACCAAGGACTAAATACCACGGACCAAAAGTAAGTTCTCCAACATGTACGCGCTTTTCCTTGCGTGAAAGTGCGTGTATACGCATACGCGCATTTGTAACGTCTAACCCGCGTGTATACGCGTCTTAGTCTAGATGAACCTGCGTATATGTCTTTTCCTTCATTCTGAAAGACTAAGTTGAGTTCTGTCACCAAAGTGAGTTGCCATCAAGGACAACACCTGTTCCATATTTCCAAACTTGTGCCATAATGCCAACAATCTCCCCCTTTGGACTTGATGGCAACCCCAAGATCCTCAAAGTCATTCTCCCCCTTTGTCATCAAGGGAAAAGGGTTGTGCTCCCCCTGAGTACATGCTGAAATATCTGCCCTGCTGTGCTGACCATGCACCCCCTGACTATAGGTAAGATCTGCAAAAAGATGTTCTTCAAGAAGAACCATGACTTATACATCATAAAAGACCTTCCTATCACCAAAAGACTCAATACATACATCCATCACCCAACCAAGTGGGGATACATTAGAAATTTACATATGACAACCAAGTACATTACATCTTCATCCCAGGCATAGTGGGGAAACCAAAATAGGCCATTACATGACCTTGACACCATAAAAGAGATACATGACATAGAGACGAAGTATCTAGAGCAAGACTTATGAAAGTCACTAATAACTGATATCAGCAGCATCTGTCAATCACCATTCAGATCAGCAACCATGATTTCCTTTTGTTCTCCCTCTGCATTTGTTCCACCTGAAACCAACAACAACTGTGAACTAGAACCAAAAGCTTCTAAGATAATGCCAACAATGCATCATTAGAAGTTTATCTGCTCCCCCTGAACCTGTGCCAGATGGTCTCTGTCAGACCCATATCAAACTATCTTCAACCAGAGCCTGTCCCTACTGATATCCATCAAGCCTCCATATACGCGACTGTATCTGTATAAACCAGCGTATGTACGTGGATCCTCTTCATGCAACTCGTGTACACCCATTTTTCTCTGAAACAGACAAGTTTCAACAGCAAGCTGATGCATCGACTACTCCCAGCTTCTGTCTAAGGTATTCAAAAGTTTCCATGGGCAGTGGTTTGGTGAGAATATCTTCAACTTGTTCATTAGAGGGAACATACTCCAATTTGACCTGTTGTTCCAACACTTGTTCCCTGAGAAAATGATACTTGATCGGTATGTGCTTAGTCTTTGAATGCATGATAGGATTCTTTGAGATACTGATAGCACTTGTATTATCACATAGGATGGAGATGGGTGGAGTACAAGTGATTTGAAAATCCTGCAAAGTTTGCATCATCCAAAGGAGTTGTGTGCAACAAGATGCGGCAGCCACATATTCTGCTTCAGCTGTAGATAGAGCAACCAAACTCTGTTTCTTGCTGAACCAAGATACTAATTTGGAACCCATAAAGAATGCACCACCACTTGTGCTTTTTCTGTCATCCATGCTTCCAGCCCAATATGCATCTGTATAAGCATGAAGAGTGAGATATGTATCTCTTGGATACCACAAGCCATAGTTTTGAGTTCCTTGAAGATACTTGAAAATTCTCTTTACTGCCTGAAGATGGGTTTCCTTAGGATTTGCCTGAAATCTTCCAACTATTCCCACTGCATGCATGATGTCTGGTCGGGTACCTGTCAAATAAAGTAGACTTCCAATCATGGATCTATAGGTTGGTTGATGCACTGCTGCTGATTCATCATTTGCACTGAGGCTGCATCCTGTAACCATAGGGGTACATACTGGTTTTGAATCTTCCATGCCATACTTCTTCAAAATCTGCTTGAGGTACTTGGTTTGAGATAAAAAGATACCGCCTTCATTTTGTTGGATTTGTAGACCAAGAAAATATGTCAGCTCTCTAAGTAATGACATTTCGAATTCTTTCTGCATCACTAAGGCAAAGTTTTGACTCATAGCTTCTTCATTGCTGCCAAAGATAATATCATCTACATACACAACAAGCATTAGCAATTTGTTATTTTCAATTTTTATATAAAGATTGCTATCTGCTGATCCTTTTGAAAAGCCTTGTTGATGAAGGTATTTGTCCAAACGATAATACCAAGCCCTTGGAGCATGTTTAAGACCATAGAGAGCCTTTTTTAGTCTGCATACAAGATTTGGATCATTCCCAAGAATGAAACCATCTGGTTGCTCAATGTACACTTGTTCTTCTAAGTCTCCATTCAGAAAGGCTGATTTCATGTCCATTTGAAATACTTTGAATTTCTGAAAGCTAGAGAGAGCAAGGAACATTCTAATGGCCTCAAGTCTAGCAACGGGAGCAAAAGTTTCTTCAAAGTCTATTCCCTATTGTTGAGCATACCCTTTACAAACAAGTCTGGCCTTGTTTTTAATCACTTCCCCATTTTCATTCAACTTGTTTTTGAGGATCCATTTTGTCCCTATGACATTCTTATCTTTTGGTCTAGGAACCAACTCCCAAGTGTCATTCTTTTCGATTTGCTCAAGTTCTTCATCCATTGCCTTGACCCAACATTCATCTTTTCATGCCTCTTTTACATTTTGTGGTTCAGTGGAGGAGAGAAATGCCAAATAGCTTGAGGCTTCTATAATTGTTCTTGTTTATATACCTACCTCCTTTTGCCCCAAAATTTGAGATTCTGGATGATTCTTCTGAACGTACCTGGATGGAGTCTTATCTTCTATTCTTATCTATTCTTCTGGTGCCTCTTGAGCTTCTTCTTCATCATAAGTCTGATTTGATGTTGAAGGATAGTCCTCATCATCTTCGAAATCTTCGGATTTCACTTGCCTAGGAATGTCTCCTTCTTCATCAACCACTACATCAATGCTGTCAACAATTCTTCCAAGTATTTTGTTGTAACATTTATATGCTTTGCTGTGGGGAGAATAACCAAGGAGAATGCCTTCATCTACTCTAGCTTCAAACTTGCCAAGATTTTCATCATTATTTTTAATATAGCATTTGCTTCCAAAAATTTTCAAATATTTTACCGAAGGAGTCTCACCATACCAGAGCTCATGAGGAGTTTGAGTGTTGTTCACTCGGACATTTGTCTTGTTGAGAATAACAACTGCAGCAAATGTGGCTTCACCCCAGAAGGTTGCAGGAGTTCTAGACTCATCAAGCATTGCACGAGCCATTTGTTGAACCGTTCTGTTCATCCTTTCCACTACTCCATTTTGCTGAGGAGTCCTAGCTATAGAGAATTCCCTTCTTATTCCATGTTCTTCACAAAAATTGAAAAATTCATTCGAGGTAAACTCTCCTCCTCGATCAGACCTGAGGCATTTGATTCTGTGATCTGATTCGTTCTCCACCAAGGCTTTGAATGATTTGAACTTTTCAAAGGCTTCGTATTTGTGCTTCATAAGTCCTATCCAACACATCTTGGAATAGTCATCAATGAATAATATAAAGTATTCTTCCCTTCGAGGTGACCTTTTCCTAGTTGGACCACATACATCAGTATGGACAAGTTCAAGCGGCCTGCTGGCTGATCCTTCCCTCTTAGGGAAGTTAGTTCTAGTTTGCTTACCAAACTGACATGATTTGCATATTTTATTGTCTGGGATTCTGATGTCTGGAAGACCACGAACTGCCTGGTATTTGCATGCTTTCCTTATCTGTGAGAAACTAAGATGCCCCAATCTTCTGTGCCATAGCCAGTGTTCATCATTCTTGCTCAGATAACATTGATGTTGTCCTTCTTTGAATATGTATAAATTATTTGGAGTCCTTACGCCTTTGATCATTGTTTTTCCTGTATCAAGATCACGAACACTACATCCATTTGATCGAAATATTACCTCAATTCCTTGATCACACATCTAGCTGACACTTAATAGATTATGCTTTAAGCCATCAACATACATGACATTTCCAGCTTTGACCCTTTCTTTCAACTGAATAGAACCTTTACCTTTTATGAGAGCAGGGGTGTCATTTCCAAAAGAAACCTTCTTCTCCTTCTCTAAGGCACTATATGACTGAAGTTTTTCTTTATCACCTGTCATATGTTTCGAACATCCACTGTCGATGTACCATTGATTTTCCTGCCCTTCCGCATATAAGGCTATACCACATCTTTCTGGTTGGGGTTCTTTTATTCTCCATGATTTGGCACTTGAGGCTTGCTCCTTCTGAGTTGTCTGCCGAAACCTGCTCCTGCATTCAGAATCTTCATGACCGAAATTGTTACAAATAGAACATTATATTTCATTTTCAAGAGCAGAGAAGTTGTTGTAGGTCCTTTTCATGATCCCAGTCATACTCCTCTATTTATGAGCTTCTCTAGTCATGATTGTCTTATAGGCAACACATTGAGCTGCTTTGTGACCAAAGTTATGACAAGAAAAACATTGGCCATTGAAGAAACTCCTGTGATTATCAAATCTACCAGCCAAATGATTGTAGTTCCTATTGACATCCATTCTTGAGGAAAATTGAGAAGGTTTTACCTGTGGCTGGTTGTAGCTTCTGTTTGTCCTTAAAGTAGATTTCCCCCGATTTACCTGTTGATTTCCATTGGGTCTTTGTTCACTTCTCCTTGCAGCATCAAGATAACTCTTGGAGGTAGATGGTTTCTGCGCTTGAGTTGTTTCTTCATTATATCCCAGACCTGTCTTGATTAGTGGAGAGCGCTGCACTTTGATAATCTCATCTAACGTGTCAGATCCTTTAACAAATCTAAGATTAAGAGCTTTTGTTTTCTCAATCTCTTTTCTCAGTCCCACAATTTCACATTCTAATTTTTCATGATGTTTTTCCTTTTCAGCAAGTTGGAATTGTAGAGTATCTATAATCACATTCTTCTTTTCTAAACAAATTTTGAGTCTAGAAATCTCTTCATAAAGACTTTCTTCATCTATAGCATCCACAAAATCCTCATCTTTAAAAGCCATTAAAAGTTTATATTTATTACCTTGTTCATCTTCGTCACTATTTGAAAGTCCATCACTATCTTCATCAGTGTAATATCTTTTCTTATTTACATTCTGTTTCTTGTTCCATCTAACAAGTTCCTTACCCTTGTCAATCTTATCCTTATGAGGACATTTGGCAGCATAGTGACCAACTCTTCCACAAGCAAAGCATTTGGAAGGTAACTTAGCTCTGAATATTCCAGCACCCATTGAAGGTTCTTGACAAAATTTGATTCTTCCTCTTCTTCTGACACGTGTCCTGACTCATAGTAATCTCCTTTGCCTGAAGCCTTGAAAGCAGCTTCTCTCCTGTCTGATGGTCCTCCCTTCCTCATTTCATAAGCAGTCAGAATTCCGTGTAGCTATGACATGGTAAGGTTTCGTAGATTCTCCTGTTCTTCTATTGCAGAAACTTTTGATTCAAACTTAGGGGAAAAAGATCTTAGAACTTTTTCAACCACAACAACCTCTTTTATTTCTTCACCCAAATTTTTCATACAATTAACAATCTCATCTACACGAAGGAAATAGTTAGCCACACTTTCATCATTGTGCATTCGGAGATTTTCATACTGAATTCTGAGGGTTTGAAGTTTTGCTTGTTTACCTATTCATCTCCTTCATAGCTCAGAACAATATTGTCCCATATTTCTTTTGCAGATTTATACTGCATAACCTTGACGAATTCTGATTGAGATAGACATCCTAATAAAGTATTGACAGCCTTTGCATTTGTTTCATATTGCTTCTTACCAGCTGGATCTGTAGGAGTTGAGGATGGAAAAGTATACCCTGTATCTATGATATCCCAGACTTCTGTACCAAGAGATTGTAGATAGGTTGTGACTCTTACCTTCCAATAAACGAAGTTGGTCCCATCAAAAACTGGTGGCCTGATAGATGCTTCTCTCTCGTAGTTGCACATGATGATGGATCTTCCTTCAAGCGATCAAGCTTCTTCAAAAGGACCTGCTCTGATACCAATTGTTGGAAATAATACTGAGAGGGGGGTTGAATCAGTATTATCAAGCCAATTATTTTCTTTTTTAACCCAGATCATATATGCTACTTCAGTTAGATAAAACCGCGTATATAAGCAACTACAGAGAAGGAAACCCGCGTATACAATGTAGACTTATAATTTAATTTATCTTATAGATGTTGATCATTAATATGTGTATCAGAATCAAATAAACAGTAACCAGAAACAGTAAAACAGTGTTGAAGACAGTCAAACACAAGAACACAAGATATAAGGTGGAAACCCAATGTAGGTGAAAACCACCTGCTGCAATTTGTCTCTATCTTCTTGTAAGTAGAAACTTCTTCTTACAATGTACTGGTGCAGTCCTTTACCAGTACGCAGGCTGCAACCTGCAGAGAGCTACAACCCTCTCTCATTCTCCAGCTTCTCCTGGAAGGGAGCTACAACCCCCTTTGCTCTTTCACTAGCCAAGATACTAGTACGTAGGTGCTGGCCTACTGAAGGCTACAACCTTCTCTTTCTTCCAGGGACCACGTTTCATAAATTTTCAGACTGGATCCATGAACATCAATCAATCATCAAGAATTTATGCATCAAACAATCTCCTTTTCACCAATTAGAACTGAATCAAGTAGATACTTCTCTGACAGTTGTACCCAAAACACAGTAACATTAACCATACACCAAATTCTAAACCCAGAACATTACAACAATAAACAGAAGCAGCTAGAACCCAACTCAAGAGATGTACGCTACTTCAATAACCTGAAACCTGCGTGCATACGCTTCTGTGTTTGGAGAAACCTACGTATACGTTTTTCTTATTCGTCGAACCAGCGTGTATACACGCCTTTGCTTCACTAAACCTGCATACAGATCTATAAAGGATAATTTACTCTTTCAAATATTCTGATACTAATTAACCCAGATTATCAGATTTATAGATCAATCATGCGCCACATATAACAGATCAAAATCATACAAAGATACTATCATTCAAGCCTTAAGATTATGACCCATCTATAGAACTTATCTTTCTCTTTTCGCTAAGGTTCCTCCTTCATTCAGATCCAGATCTGCACCATAACCCCAATCACCAACATTTCAGATTTAGCACTTATTAGATATTCAATTAATTCAGATGATCCTTTGCCAAATGATCTCCTTCCTCTTTTATAGTCTTAGGCCTTTCACAATACCACGGTCCAAAACCATAATAAAACAATACCATGGACCCAATACTTGGGATCAACACTTATGACGAGATACCATGGTCCAAAACCATAGGTTCAAATACCAAGGACTAAATACCACGGACCAAAAGTAAGTTCTCCAACATGTACGTGCTTTTCCTTACGTGAAAGTGCGTGTATACGCATACGCACATGTGTAACGTCTAACCCACGTGTATACGCGTCTTAGTCTAGATGAACCTGCGTATATGTCTTTTCCTTCATTTTGAAAGCCTGAGCTGAGTTCTGTCACCAGAGTGAGTTGCCATCAAGGACAACACCTGTTCCATAGTTCCAAACTTGTGCCATAATGCCAACACACAACACACAGCCAAGGGTAAGCGCGTTAATTTAAATCAGTGGCTGAGGAATAAAGGATTGAGAGCCCACAAAATAAATCAATGGAGGGAAGAAAGAATTTGTCTCGTTGGGAGAGCTGGACTCCAACGCGTTCCCGAGTATGAACATGGAATTTATGTGTAATTTATTCTCATCATTTTGTTCATTCTCAAGTTTATGATGCAATTTCGACCAGAAGCTAGAATTCTACCAGTGTGTCACTAAGTGTTGTAGTTGCTACAACACCCTCCAAAATTTTGGCTTACAATAAATTTAAGAGCCTTCCTTGGTCTTGCATACTGTCATTGCAAACACCAAAAATCATTTCATGAGATTTCTTGAAGTAGTTTGATCCCTTTTGCAAGTTGGGTTAACTATCAACTTTCGGCATGATTGACGGTCACACAATGTGTAAAAGCCTATTCTGATGGTTTCAAGGGCCTATCTATGTGTATAAGAGTTGTTCTAACTATGTAAACATCTGTCACACTCATTCACAAATTTTGGGCACTGTCGCACAATTGTTGTCACGGTCGTCCCAAAGTCTATCGTAAGTGTCGCACTTTTCCTAATGGTCATAAAGTGGTCACATGGAGGGAAAAAAAATTTTCTTGTGTCTTTGGTGATCTATGTTTTTGTGTCGTCAATTATTCTAAGTGTGAGATCATAGTCGATCTTATCACCGTTCATATGAGTGTAACCGATCTTACACTTATCCATTTTTGCGAAGGCTGCCCGACTAAGAAACTTGGCATCACCTGGCCTCCCTAAACACCACACTACGTAGTTCCAACCCTCTAGTTGAGACATTACCCCTTGACACTGAGCAATGCATAGTTCTTGTCTCCGAGGAATATTGCACTGCGTAGTTCCTGTGATCAAGTTTCAGCTTCGGCCTGTAGAATTGTGTAATCATTTCTCCTAGGTCGGCTTTCACTGTGCACTGCACAATCACAAGCCTAAATATCATCCCCTAAGCCTATGAAATACATAATTACATAGTATCCATGCCTCTTGCGCCTCCCAAAACTACAAAGTTTTTCCTCTCAAGCTCATCCCCTCAGCGTGTCCCACTAGCTCTCAAAACTACGCAGTCTTGTCCTTCAGTCTTGCCTGAACTGTGCACTACGCGGTCTCAGAGCTCAAGCATCACCCCTAACTATTGGAACTATGCACTACACAGTCACTGATCCCTCTCTCCCAACATATCACCTGGCTTAGGCTCAGTTAATGGATCAAAATGCATTATCTTAGACTAGGAGGTTTTCAGAAAAATGTTGTCTCGTCATGAGTGAATTGTAGATACAGGTACTTTATCACACTATGGCAAGATGATGAAGAAGGAGATGAAGGAGGAAATCTTGTTTAAATACACACTTGTAACTAAACAAATAAGCTAATGAAGTAAGAAAAGCACTGGAGACATAAGCTAGTTCTTTAGGGAGTAAGGAGTGGCTCCATTGCTCCACTGTCGGAGCTAGTGATGTACATTGTAAACATGTGTCTTGGAAATTTTACTTAATAACATAAGCCTTCAAGGCTAGCACGTGCTTAATACATGGATTATGTATGTTTGTAAGACTATTATGTGCATGTTTGTGTTTCATGTTTTCTTTTACATGTGCTAAGATAGTTGAACTATTTCGGTTGTGTAGTACTTATCTTATTAAGAATGTGTTGTAATGGTTATTATTATTGTCCCATCCTTGTGGACTATTCCATGGGATATTAGACAAACCTTTCTTCATTTGTTAGTTGTAACGACTGTCACATCCTATGTGCACTATTCCCCTAGATGTTAGACAGATCCTTCTGATTAATGTGTGTCTCTTCTTGGGTGGTACTACTACCTCTCTCTTAGAGGCTCATTTTTCTCCCCTCTCCGCGGTAGAAGAAACTTGACACATTACATATGAACACTCACCAGGCACACATTATTTCTTTATGAAGGTACCATTTCATCCCTCTCTCTTGCTGACAGTTAGAGCCAAGGAAAATCTTTAAGGATTTGGAAACCAGGTCTTTATACCGGATTGGACTCCTACACCAAATGGTGTGAGGTCTAATTGGAACTTCATATTGGGGAGATCCCCTGAATATTTGCGGGTCCAACACCATCAATAGTGGACAATTAGTGGTTGAATAGTGCATTGTGGTGAATGATGTGAAGGGCTAAGAGGAGAGAATTGAGAAAATGGAGGAACTTGCATACACATTTATAATATTTCAAATAGTAAAACAAAATAAGATAAAGAAATAAACATTTAAATGAAATCCAATTTGACACATGATGCCTAGGAGGGGGAACATATATTCACCCTAGGTGGGTTTTCCTCCTCCTCTGGTGTCACCACAATTTATAAAAACATTAAATGAACACTACAATTATACTTGAACTAAAAGAATCTATATTGTGGACTAAAAATATATGATTTTTTTGTATTGAGGGATAGTTTTAATTCACCATACCTTGTAGAAACTTTGAATAATATAACACTTATTCACAGAGATTATCTTGATTATACACTATTGTGGAATGCATGCATAATGCATAACCTCCTCTACGTTGATCATCAATTTTGCGGAATTAAAAACAATGAAACATCAATCGCATGCGCACATTAACACAGTATGTAACCGGGGAAAGCATACAGCTGAAAACCCCCAACTATCTGTATATTATATTGATTGAGAACATGTAACAATACATAGTACAATACTCCTCACAAGTACTCAGTACTATCTCCACCTACTACACACAAACTAGCTCAGATATGAATCAATCACAAGTTCAAATCTCCTCCGTTTCTTGCCTGCCTCCACTGTGCAATCCTACATGAGAATAGATGAGAATGGCTGATCCAAACTCGTATTTCCCTTGGCTGAACCACGCAGTCCTCATTGGCAATACTCAATCCATTGATTGTGCAAATCTCATGCACAACTATAGTCACAATTGACAGCTGTCTTGCCCTTTAACTCACCTCTAACACCTATCTCCACTGAACTGTCCATGCACTGAGTTAACCGATGTATTCTTTAGTTGATTTATGAGTTAATAATTAGTGAATTAATTAATAATTAATTCACATCACTCATCACTAGTGTATTCTTTAGTTAGACTAAATACAACTAGTTCAACCAAGTCAAACTAAACACAACTCCATCAACTCCTCAATCAACTCCACCAAACTCAATCACTTGAGTTCTAACTGAAGTCCATCATGCAATAGCTCAACTGACCCATAAGAAAAGCGTATTTCCTTCTGACAGTTTCATGTGCCACATTCGTAGCTCGAATTGAAGTGCTCCAATAAGATAATATAGTGTTTATAGTCCAAATATTATTAAGAGCTAATAGTATTTGACTGTTCTATTTTTAGCCTGGCAGTCTAATAATAGACTCCGCCCATATGTCTAAAAATAGAAGTCCATCTATTTTTACCAACATGACCAATCATCCACAAATAACATCCTGCAACTCATAGACCATGATCCATATGTCTAAAAATAGACTTTGCGCCAAAAATAGCCTGCGGGCCCACTTAGTGAAGGCGACTTCTTTTCACTAAGCTCCATCATCTTGTTGCATTTTCAACACTCCCTCTCAACAAGATATAGATTATCTGCAACCCATATCCTGCCTTGATGGTAGTCTAATTTTCTCTTGGTGAGTGCCTTCGTTAAGATATCAACATCATGATCCTCCATTGGAATGTATGAAAGTAACATGATTCTCTGCTGCACACAATCTCTGATATGATGGTACCTGATGTCAATGTGCTTAGATATATCATGAAATACTGGATTGAATGAGAGTTTGATGCAACTCTGGTTATCACAATAAATCACTGTAGGCTCCAAGTGTGACCCGAACAACCCCACCAGGATCTTACTCATCCATATAGCCTCGCATGCAGCCAAAATTGCTGCCATATACTCAGCCTCTGTTGAACTGAGTGCCACGGATCTCTGCTTCCTGCTATACCAAGAAACTGTTGACGACCCGATACTGAAAATCCCTCCAGATGTGCTCTTTCTGTCCATTGGGCTCCCTGCCCAATCTGCATCCGTGAAGCCACATAGCTTCACCTCATCCTCCTGTCTGTACCACGATCCATAACTCGATGTGCCTCTGAGATAACGCAATACATTCTTGCCTGCCTACCAGAAGAGCTTGGTTGGCTTAACCATAGCTTGTGAAAGCTAGTTAATAACATAGCATATATTGGGTCATGTATTGACCAGATACATAAGCGACCCCACCAACTGTCGATAAATAGTGGCATCCACTACCTCCGCTGAAGTAGCATCCTCCTTCCTCCAACCTCCAGGAAGAGGAGTATCAACACGCTTGCAGCCATGCATGTTGAACTTCTCTAGTATCTCCCGAGCATACTTACCCTGAGAAACAAATAGTCCATCCCTGCTCTGCGAAATTTCCAATCCCAGGAAATAATGAAGGAGGCCCAAGTCCTTCATCTCAAACTCCCTAGCAAGATCCTCCTTGCGTGAAAGTATCAACAGCTCATCTCCCGTCAAAATCAAATCATCTACATAAAGTACAATGATAAGCAACTTACCCTCCACCACAATCTGGTATAGGTTAGGATCCACCTCACTCTTGGAGAATCCAAGTCCAGTGAAATAATTGTCTATCCATGTGTACCAAGCACGTGGTGCTTGTTTCAACCCATACATCGCTCTCTTGAGCCTGCACACATGTGACTCGCTGTTGAATATCTCGAAACCTTCGGGCTGCTCTATGTACACCTCCTCCTCAATGACTCCGTTGAGGAATGCAGTCTTCACATCCATCTGATGAATGTGCCACCCCATCTGCGCTGAGGGAGCAAGAATTGTCCGTATGGAATAATACCTTGCGACAGGTGCAAAGGTCTCCTCATAATCGATCCCCTCTATCTGTGAGAAGCCTCGGGTAACAAATCTTGCCTTGTACTTCTCCACAATTCCGTCAGCTACCTGCTTCACTTTGTAGATCCATCTCGAACCCACCACTGATTTCCCCTCTGGTCTTGGGACAATCTCCCATGCACTATTTCTGACAATCGAATCATACTCTTCCACCATGGCATCTACCCATGAGGGGTCCTCCACAGCTTCCTCGAAAGAGGATGGCTCAGTCACGACACATTTGCTCACAAGAGCCATGTATCTAGTGTACTGATCAGGTGACTGTCTCTATCTGCGCTGCACTGTAGGTGGTCCTACAACCTTCTCTGCATCTTGAACCAGTCGCTCAGCTTCTGTAATGTACTTTTGCCCTCTGATGGTTAGCGCTGCATGAGTGGTCTCTTCCACTCCATGAACTTCGTCCAGTGGCTGATCCATGTCCTGAAGCTCATCCTTAGGAACTAATAGCTCCTCATCTGCATGCAAGTGTGGCTCCCTCTCAAGCGAACACTTCATAGATTTCTCCTCCTGAAATTTGATATCCCGTCGCATAACAGTCTTATGACTGTCTGGCAAATACACACGATAGTTGTGGGGCGTATCAGTGTACCCCAAAAATATCCCAACCTCTATGGTCGGCTCCAGCTTCTTCCCGGCATCCTTCATCACATGCATGTAAACGTTAGAACCAAAAATCCTCAAATGAGAAATATCAGGCCTCTTACGAGAATAAGCCTCCTTGGGTGTACTCATGCTAAGTATCCTGTGAGGACAATGGTTCTGCACATATACTGCAGTATTACATGCTTCCGCCCACAAGTGAAGGGGTAGGCCCTGATCATGCAACATTGCCCATGCAACACCCATGATCGTTCTGTTCTTCCTCTTAGCAACCTCGTTCTGCTGTGGGTTATGGGGAGCTATGAGCTCTCTTCGAATCCCTTCTGTGTTGCAGAAGTCCTTGAACTCGCCAAAGATGAATTCACCACCATTGTCGCTCCTAAGAGCCTTCACCTTCTTCCCCGATTCCTTCTCGACCAATGCTTTGAGCTCACAGAACTTTGAGTATGTCTCGCTCTTCTTCTGCATGAAGAAGATCCAACACTTCCGAGAGAAATCATTAACAAATATCATATAGTACCTATGCTTTGCTGTCGAAGCTAGTGAGAAAGGTCCACACAAGTCTGTGTGAATTCTTTCAAGGATCGTCATGGCACGACTATCCTTCTCGTGAAAGGTGGCTTTCACAAATTTTCCCAAAGCACACCCATTGCACTGATCTGACTGTGCAAGAGTTCCTTTAGGAAGCCCAGTAGTAATCTACTACAGTATCTTCAAGGCTCCATGGTGAAGGTGGCCCAATCTCCTGTGCCACAGCTCGCCATCATCCCGGCTCACCAATCCTTCTGCCTTGCATGCCATTGTTGCGCAGCCATCTACATGCAACTGATAAAGGTTCCTGACTCGAACCCCTATCTTCCAGGTTTCTCCAGTTGTCTTACTGCGCAGGAAAGCCTTTCCCTCGCTGAAAACAACATCATATCCCTTGTCTTCTAACATCGCCACAGAGATAAGATTCTTCTTCAATCTTGGAACATGCATCACTTCCTTCAATACGAAGGGTTTACCAGACCCCCTCTCAAAGGAAATGGTACCGATACCGGTCGCACTATATCTACCATCATTGCCATCTTGATGTGCACTCCAAGATCTTTCTCCTCCAGATCAGAAAAAAAATCTCGATCTCCTGTCATGTGAAAATACGCACCACTGTCCAAGAACCATACCAATTCCATCACACTTTATACCAAGCATGCGATCAATGAAAAATCCAGCTCAAACTATGAGGCTAAGGCCTCTCCCACTCCAGATCCAGCAGCTTGCTTATTTTTCTTCTTCTGCAGACAATTTGTGGCATAATGTCCGTGCTAGTGACAATGAAAGCACTTCACCTTGGACATGTCTTGCTTCTTGCCTTTCGCACTGGAATGAGAAGCTTTCTTGTACTTCCTCTTCTTTTCTTTGGCAGCCAAAGCGCAATTTTCTTCATCAGATGCCTTTGATGAAGATCTGTCCTTGGTATTTTGCTTGAGATCCTCCTGCACAAGGTCTAACCAAAGTCTCTCCCATCTTGGCAATTTCTCCCGACCATTGACAGAGTCCTGATAGGAATGCCAACTCTTCGGAAGACCAAGGAGAGCCAAGCTCACCAAGTCCTCATCATCAATAGTTACCCCCACACTTCCCAGCTCATCCCAGCATTGGGTGAACTTCGTGAGATACTTGGGCATACTGTCTCCTTTCTCACACTTAATGTTTCTGAGTTTATCCTTGAGCGCCAAATTCCTCTGGTCGCTCTTGCTTTGGAATAAATCTGTCAACGCTTTCCACATCAAGTATGGAGAAGCCTTTCCATGCAGGCTAGACACAATGTGATCCTTCATGCCCTCCAACAGAATCCTTTGACACTTTATTGTCTTCTTTTGCCAAGCTTCAACTTGAGCAGTATCAGTAAGCTTTGGGACCTCAGCCTCTATGAACTCATTCAACCCATTTTCATCTAACACCACTTCCATCCTATCTTTCCATGCAATATAATTCGAGCTGCCTTCAAGAGCATACTCTAATCGCAATCCGTTGAAAGACATTTCAACTTTGACACCAAGAAAACACTGCTGCAAATTTGAATTCCACCAGCTCAAAACTCAACCGCTTCTGATCTAAAATTCGTGAGAAAAAAGTATTTCTCGTACAGAGATTGACTGTATGGGCTTTTACTAGATATCTCACCTTCCAAAAGAAGGATGAATCTAGAGGCTACTTGGCCCGATTACAGACTCTGCCTGAAGAAATAAAATGTAAACACTTTCTGAATAATAGATCCGATGATCAACTTTTCTCTAATACAATGTAGAAATTTTGAATAATATAACACTTATTCACAGCGATTATCCTGATTATACACTATTGTGGAATGCATGCATAATACATAACCTCCTCTATGTTGATCATCAATTTTGCGGAATTAAAAACAATGAAACATCAATCGCATGTGCACATTAACATAATATGTAACTGGGGAAAGCATACAGCTGAAAACCCCCAACTATCTGTATATTATATTGATTGAGAACATGTAACAATACATAGTACAATGCTCCTCACAAGTACTCAGTACTATCTCCACCTGCTACACAAAAACTAGCTCAGATCTGAATCAATCATAGGTTCAAATCTCCTCCGCTGCTTTCTTGCCTCCACTCCACAATCCTGCATGAGAATAGATGAGAATGGCTGATCCAAACTCGTATTTCCATTGGCTGAACCACGCAATCCTCATTGGCAATACTCAATCCATTGATTGTGCAAATCTCATGCACAACTATAGTCACAACTGACCGCTGTCTTGCCCTTTCACTCACCTCTAACACCTGTCTCCACTAAACTGTCCATGCACTGAGTTAACTGATGTATTCTTTAGTTGCTTTATGAGTTAATAATTAGTGAATTAATTAATAATTAATTCACATCACTCATCACTAGTGTATTCTTTAGTTAGACTAAATACAACTAGTTCAACCAAGTCAAACAGAACACAACTCCATCAACTCCTTAATCAACTCCACCAAACTCAATCACTTGAGTTCTAACTGAAGTCCATCATGCAATAGCTCAACTGACCCATAAGAAAAGCGTATTTCCTTCTGACAGTTGCATGTGCCACATCCGTAGCTCGAACTGAAGTGCTCCAAGAGGATAAGATAATGTTTATAGTCCAAATATTATTAAGAGCTAATAATATTCGACTGTTCTATTTTTAGCCTGGCAGTCTAAAAATAGACTCCACCCATATGTCTAAAAATAGAATTCCATATATTTTTACCAACATGACCAATCATCCACAAATAGCATCCTGCAACTCATAGACCATGATCCATATGTCTAAAAATAGACTTTGCGCCAAAAATAGCCTGCGGGCCCACTTAGTGAAGGCGACTTCTTTTCACTAAGCTCCATCATCTTGTTGCATTTTCAACATACCTAACTATGTAGTACACTAAATGAGTAGGTGGCATCAATTACAACATTGGTGGCCGAAACTCACATCAATGCAATAGTCGGGATGGGTGGAGTCCAATCAGGGTGTAGAAACTACAAGCAATATATATATATATATATATATATATAATAACTTCCTCCATAAATTTATGTTTCATGTTTCCCTCCATCTAACCATAACAATTCTAACCCACAGCTAGTCGATCTGTGATGCACAAGTTGTTGAATAAAGTTGTCATTGATGGTATCATAGTTGAATTGTTGAAACAAACCCTAAATATTGTGAAAACGCTAGGAGATATAAACCCTAACTACTTGAATAGACCCTAGGTGCATGAGTATATTAATGAAATTCTACATGCACTTGCCATAATGAAGCGCTAGCAATGATGTCATTATGATATCATGTTTGCATTGTTGAAGCTAGCCATGTCGGTCATTAATGATGGCAAGCCAATAACTTGCCCTTATATTCATTTCCCAAGCTTTGTTGGAGATGCCCTAAGAAATAAGTTACCTTGTTGAAGATGCCCATGAAGACATATTGAAAATGCATCGTAGCATTGTTGAATGATGCTTATAATTCCCATGTGATGAAGCCCTAATCTAGTAACCCTAGATGTACGAATATGTCAAAGAAACTATAGCCTTTGTATATGCATGAAGATCACATGCACTAGCATGTCAAAATAGTGAAAAAAAATATAATCCACTTGATAATCTAATTACATAAAAGAGATTCTTTAATAGGAATGTTATTAAAAAATATGCATATGATGAAAGAAAAATTAAATTTCCATGATTAGAGGTCATATCTTGAAGGGAATACTATATCAGCTTATAGAGGAGGTCATAATATTTCCAATGAGTACTCACTTGCCTCCTAATTCCTTACCATTAAAGAGAAATCAATTTTGGAAATCATCATATGTCAAAAATTGTCAAATTGTCCAAGCCAACTTGAGTAGGCTCGTAACCCTTGGCAAAGAGACATGTCCCTTCAGAATATGGGAAAACCACTATAAATATAAACCTAAATCGTCCATTCAAGCTCATATTTTTTGGTGGAGACAACACAAGAAGTAGAGAAGCATCCACAACCTAGAAAAGCAAGAAAGACAAGTTTGTGGAATTGTTGTTGGGTTAAATAGTCCCCCACGAGTTCGAGCTAGGAGGAGAGAAGTTGCCATAGTTGCCATGGTTGAAGTTGTCATAGTTTTTATGGTAAAAGTTGCACTAGTTTTCATGGTCGAAGCTTCCGTAGTTGTCGTGGTCACATCTATTGTAGTTGAAGTTGCCGTAGTTGTCACGGTTGAAGCTACCGTGGTCGATGTCGCCGTGGTTGAAGCTGCCGAAGCTGAAGTTGTTGTAATTGCCGTGGTTGAAGTTTTCATAGTTGTCATGGTCGAAGCTATCATAGTTTTCATGGTTGAATTTTTCGTATTTTCCGTGGCTGAAGCTGTCGTGGTTGAATTTTTCGTAGTTATCGTGGTCAAAGTGTTGATTTATTGGGAATGGACAAATAGAGTTTCTTGAAGTCTTCTCTTGAGAACATAATAAGGCAGAGTTGGAAAACTTTGCGAAATAGCATATTGAAGATTTTTGGAGATCATTGAAGACCATGATGCATTGAAGCCATCATGAGGTGACCTTGAAGAAGTTTTGTTTGGGTAACATGAAGAGTTGTGGAAACACCTTCTGAGAAGACAAAGTTGTCGTTGATGAGCTAAGTGTTTTGGAGATCAAGGACATTGTTTAAGGTGAAGATTATTTTCAGGGCTAGTTGAAGAAGATAATGGGAGCCTTGAAACAATTAAACTTATCTTGACGAATTGAAGTTGTGGGTTGGAACCCTAGAGGATAGGTGATCAGGGATCAATAGTTTAGCTAAAAAATGAAAGTGCTCAGAATTGCTTCAGACCTAAATCAATGGATATAGTTCATATCCAGGATTCCAAGGCCATGAAAGGTTTGAAAACCCAACATCGTATGTAAAAGTTAGAGCTTCTGAAAGTTTGGTAAAAAAACAAGCCCCGCGGGGCCAGCCCCCACCCCATGTGACCAAGCGCCTGAACCAAGAGCTAGGGGCCAACTGTTAAGCGGGATTAGTGCGCCACTAATCAGTTTAGTGTTTAATTAATCTGTAATTAAGTTGGCGGAATTTATGGCAGAGATACCAAATCCTGAACCACCACCAAACTTGGCGGAATTAACTCACAGTTCTCCAGATTTAGTGGAGGTTTTGTAGGAAAAACTGTTTGAGCCATAACTTACTCAATTATCAGCCAAATTTCAAAAATGAATAGTCATGTTTGGATAATTGGAATACTAGGAACTCATTGGAGCAGGTTGTAGAGTCAGAAGAGGTCATCTACAGGTGTTTTTGGTCACTTGAAGATTTTTGAAGCCTAGGGCCACCAGGGGTTGGAGGTCATTCCCAAAGCAGCTGGTAACCAAATTAAGTAAAAAAATAGTCATTTATAATAGATTAGAATGTTTTAAACTCATTGGAATAGGTTCTAAGAGAATTAGATGCATGTAACAACAATTTGAGCACTATTGAAGGTAATACAAAGGCTCACACTATGAAGTTGGACCAAAGAGATGTAGCCCAGGAGAGGTGAACTCCTTCAACAAAAAATTGTGTATTGGGATCTGTTATTTGTTCTTGCTGTGTTTTTATATGTTGTTGTTCATCCATTTAAATTCATTCTTTTAAGTTCATGCAAAACACTAAATTTCACCAAGTTAGATGAATTGACAATCACATGCTCATGGATAAACTCTCTATGGATAAGTAAACCAAAGCAAAGAAAATTTTATATCTGGAAATGATACTGGCACAACATTAACTAGTAATAAATTTCCAATCAAGTTGGTATCAGAGCACTTGCAATTGTTGTTATGATTACAAGGTTGAAGTTACACAGAGGAGAAGGGAATCTACTGATAGCTAGTCCTAAGATTAGGACAAGAAGGAATAAGGTCGAGAAAACACCATCCTCACCCAAAGGAACACTCAAGGCAGCACCTGAATCACCTCAATTTCCATCTCAATCAGTTGAGATAGAAGAGGTACATATTGCACAAGAGGCTAAAGTGATTGAAGAGGCACAATCAGTACAAATTTCTGAGCTTGAATCCATAGCCATTGTGTCTGGAGAAAGAGAGCATGAAGGTCCCTCTTCAAAAGAGGAAGAATTCAAGAAATCTTTCTATACTTTGACTAAGATGGTTAAAGTCCTCTATGACAAGAGGAACACCAGAATAGTTGGAGTGAGTTCTAAACCTCCACATGGAGAAGGAAGCTCAAAGGACAAAAAATATGAAAAGAAGGATTCCAAAGGGAATGGTGGAAAGCCACCTCCATCTCCACCATCCTCATCATTTTCCTCATCATATTCACCATCTCACATAACATCATGTTCCACTACAACCACTGCCCATACTCATTCCAAAACCCTAAAAGGAAAAACTTCATTACTCAAATTGGACATAAAATTCGAACTTCCCATGTACAATGGAGAAGTGAATGCAGAAAAGTTGGACAATTGGATTCGACAGTTGGAGGTATACTACAGAATTCAAAACCTTCAAGAAGATGACATAAATATCCAGTTGGCTTCACTAAGGCTAGAAGGAACTGCACTAGTTTGGTGGGAAGCAAAGACTCAAGAGGAAATGTGAATCCATGGTAAGATATCCATTTCTTGGGTTGAATTTGTTTTTGCAATTAAAAGACAGTTTTATCCTTTAGCCTATATGAAAAAATCCATCATGAGTTGGCAAAAATTTAGGCAGCTTAAAGGCCAAACAATCCAAGATTATACACAGGAGTTTAGGAAAAAGGCTTTGTTATTAGGAGTAAACTTGAATTCACAAGACACACTCTTGAAATATATTGGAGGTTTACATTCCTATTTGCAACATACTATCCTTATGTTTAACCCAAGCAACTTAGATGAAGTATGTGTGCAAGCCATGCATCTTGAGGCAAGGGGAAAACAAAACATAGAGGAGAAAGGTGAAAGTGAGGGTAAGGGAAAAGAGAAGGGAGGAAAATGGAAGGGAAAAAAGAATGCAAGTATAAAAAAAGGAGAAGGAAAAACTCACATGAAAAAATTGTTCAAAGAATGGCCATGATGAAGACCATTGTTGGCAACCTCATCTAGAATTAAAACCAGATAGATTGAAACCCAAAGAGAATGGAAAAACTGTTGCTATTGCTGAAAAAGACTTAGGGTAAGATTCAGGAGATGAGACAAAAATTACAGCTATGGGTTTGAAAGGTCAACATGTTGAAAGGACTAGTTCCTCAAATAGTCACAACAACACTCCAAATGAAGACAAAAGGGAAGATTTGTTCACTTTCAGAGTAATCTTAAATCATACGAAGATTGATGCACTCTTTGATAGTGGATCACAAGCAAGCCTGATTTCATAAGACATAGTTAAAGAGCTTAAACTTGAAACTGTACCACATCATAAACCATACCCTTTGGGTTGGATAGTTAAGGATGCCAATTTATAGGTTTCAAGGATATGAATTTTTAGATTTGCTATTACTGAAAACTTTTTTGGTGAAGACGATTTAGACATGGTTCCATTTGACATTTCTAGAATTATCTTGGGAAGTCCATATTTGTATGACAGGAAAGCGGTGTTTCATCGCTATGAGCACAAATATCATTTTCTCAAAGATGGGGTGAAGTATATTGTGAGATCTCATCGCAAGAAACTGAACATTTCTTTAGTTAATGCAGGGGAAATGAAGAGGTTAGTGAATGCAAGTCAGAACTTAACATTGTTGATGATCAAACAAAGAGATGTTTTGAATCATACTTTTCATAAATATGCTTATATTTGTAATGATTTGTTTCAGAATGATAACAGGTTTCCTTTGAAAGAAGGTGAAAAACATTTGCAGCAACCCACATTGGTGTTGAGTGGTGTTGAAAACAAGGTGTCGATGCAAGATGTTGCAAAGGTCAAAGAGAAGAGGACAAAGAAGGCATGGGTTTCACAAATGTTCATTGCTGGTTTCCAAAAGGAACATTACAATGGCGAAGAAACTTGGGCAAGAGTCGACTCAAGTACAAGGCAAAAGCAGCTAAAAATCACCATAGAGACAAAGTCCAAGGTGAGAAAGATTCTAGGTTTCCTTTGATTGTTGACCAAGGTAGGAACAAGATGTTTTCTGCAAAATTAGACTTTTGTTCTGCAAATTCAGAAATATTGCAGCATGACGGTGCCAAAGACATCAATAGATGGTCATCGGAATCAAGGAAAATTTTGACTTTTTATGAAAAGCTCCAAATGATGAAATTAGGAAAATTTCAGTCGATAAAGACTAGAAGGATGAGGGAAAAGTCCCCTCATCAACATAATCAGTGATCAAGAGATATTTTGGGGTCCAAAAGGCTTCTAGTGGGGAGGAATGATCAGGGATTAGTATTTTAGCTAAAAAAATGAAAGTGCTAAGAATTGCTTCAGAGTTGAATGAATGGATAGATTTCATTTCCAGGATTCCGACACCATGAACGGTTCGAAAACTGACATCGTATGCAAAAGTTAGAGCTTCTGAAATTTTGGTAAAAAAAGAAGCCCCGCGGGGCCAGCCCCCACCCCATGTGACCAAGCGCCTGAACCAGGAGCTAGGGGCCAACTGTTAAGCGAGATTAGTGCACCACTAATCATTTTATCATTTAATTAATCTATAACTAAGTTGGCAAAATTTATGGTGGAGCCACCAAATCTGGAACCGCCACCAAACTTGGTGAACTTAAGTGGCATTTATCCAAATTTAGCGGAGGTGTTGTAGGAAAAACTGTTTGAGACATAACTTACTCAATTCTCAGCCAACTTTCGGAAATGAATAGTAATCTTTGGCTAATTGGAATGCTGGGAACTCATTGGAGCAGGTGGCAGAGGCAGAAGAGGTCATCTACAGGTGTTTTTGGTCACTTTAAGATTTTTAAAACCAAGGGCCACCAGGTGTTGGAGGCCATTCCCAAAGTAGCTGGTAACCAAATTGAGTAAAAAAATAGTCATTTATGATATATTTTAATGTTTTAAACTCATTGGAATAGGTTCTAAGATCATTGGATGCATGTAACAGCAATTTGAGCACTATTGAAGGTAATACAAAGGCCCACACTATGAAGTTGGACCAAGGAGATGTAGCCTGGGAGGGGTGAACTCCTTCAACAAAAATTTATGTACTGAGCTCTATTATTTGCGCTTTCTGTGTTTTTATATGTTGTTGTTCATCCATTTAAATTCATGCTTTTAAGTTCATGCAAAACACTAAATTTCACCAAGTTAGATGAATTGACAATCACATGCTCATGGATAGACTCTCTATGGATAAGCAAACCAAAGCAAAGAAAATTTTATATCTGGAAATGAAAATAGCACAACATTAATTAGCAATCAAATTTAGATCAATAGGAGCCCTAAACAAGACCAGGTTCGAGCCTGTACCAGAGATAGGGTTGGAGCCTCATAGACACAGGGTTGGTGCCTTGGAAGATAGGGTTGGAGCCCTAGAGGATAGGAGTCCTCAAGAAACTATGTCAGAGCTTGTACCAGAGATAGGGTTGGAGCCCTAGAGGTTGGTGCCCCAAATTGACAAGGTTGGAGCCTTGGAAAGTCCAAGTTGGTGCTTGGCATAATATAGGTTGGAGCCTGGGAGATAGAATATTGGTGTCTTCATCTAGGGTTGGAGACCTACACATATATTGTACTTGATCTATTGTAAAGAAGAAATTAATAAAAGTATTTATTCTATTATTATTCATTTTGGGTTCTAAATATAAGTGATCTAACTAGTAAAAGTAACAACTGAAAAGAAATATTGATTCACCCCCCTCTCAGTATTTCCAACAATTGGTTCCAGATCCAATACCTTGACTCAAAGCCTAATAGATTGAAGGTAGATCCTTAGAACACAAATGGAAAAGCCAAGGAAGAAAGCCTCCAATCCTCATAAAGATGTCTCTTCTTCAACCATGAAAACTGAAGACAATCAAATTGGGAAATTTCCATTGCTCAATAGAAACGTTGATGTATGGAAGGTAAGAATAAGAAATTTCTTAATGGCTCAAGGCATTGAAGTATGGGAATTAGTGATTACTGATAGTACGATGGATGGACAATTAAAGGAGTACAATACAAGAGAAATGCAGGCAATATTGAATGGGCTACCAAATTCTATAAAGGCCAATTTGGAAAAATGTTCGTCAACAAAAGATATATGGGACAAACTTCATGCCCTTCACTCAAAAGGAAAATTGACGATGAGCTCTAGTCAAGAAGATGGTGGCAAGCAAGAAGGAAATCTAGAACCCTTAAAGGAAGCTGAAAATAAGAGTGATGACATGAAAACCATAAAAGACGCAGAAGAAGAAAGTAAAGAAGACTTTGAGGAGGATCTCCTAACTAAACTTATAGCCTCCATGGAAAATATTAACAATTTTGAAAAAGGAAAATGAGGAACTTAAGAAGAAAGCACAAGATGGTGACCAAGACAAGACAAGGAAGGAAGTTGATCTTTTCAAGTATAAGAAAGAGATGCGTATCTCACTAGACTTTAGGAGGAATTTCATCAAAACAAAAGAAAGAATCATGAAGAAGTCATATCCATGAAAAATCAATTGGATAAGGCAAAGAAAAGGGAAGGAAATTTGTCAAGCCACCTTAAACAAAGACTCAAGAGCTTGAACAAACTTGAAGCAGAGATTGGTCAATACAAGGAAGATGTCTCCTCCCTAGATCTCAACTACAATAAGCAAGGAAAAAAGCACAAGGATTTGAGAAGGTGATGGAATCTTTGGCATTCATAGAAGGACAAGTTGATGAAGTAGAAAAGGAGAGAAACACCATGACGTGCGAACTAGAAGAAAAGGATGATGAAATCACCAATTTAAGATCAGAAATCACTTCCCTTGAGGCCCAATCATGTGAATAAACCAAGTTGAAGGAATAATTTGTCTTTCTTAAAAATGAAGTTGACTTGCTGATTGAGAACTTGAAAAGTTATCAAACTCTAGATGTTATAGACATTTTTGTGCCTTGCAACAGTGAGCATGAAATGTCCATAAGATAAGGGATCCAAAGTCCCTAAACATGTTGTTCCTACCCCTAAAGGAACAAAAGCTAGAAACTACAGCAATTCACAAAAGTTCTCCACTGAAAAACACTCAGAACAAGCCAATTCTGGATCATGTCAACTGCTCCACTGAGCATCTGCGCTGAATGTCAAGTGCTCCACTGTGTACCTGCATTGAATGTCAACTCCAACAAAGGCTACCTGCGCTGAGCGTACTTGGACAAGTGGCAGGCTCGTTTTTCAATGAGTCAATGCACAGGAAGCTTCCAAAATGACACTTGCATCAAGGAATTCGACTGGTGATGAGTAAGAGGCTCTAATTCTCCAAGTGGAAGCAAGATCCTCCAAGTGGACTCAAGAACTGAAGTGGGAGAGGACACAAGTCAGCTTCACACCAGCCTGCAGCTGACTCATCCTTTCTCCAAATCTCCTATATATAGAACTCTCTCATGAGGTCTAGGGAGGCTGGAATGTTGTAATAGTAAAGAATTGCTGCTAGTTTGTGATCAGAATCATTGGATGTTTATGCTTTGAAAGGGGGTGAAGATAGGAATTTCATTTGCTGGGAGGAGGCGCTGGATTGGAGCCCTCTGGGTTGTAACTCTTCTCAAACCCTTACTACTTATCAATAAAGTTATCTGATTTGCTCCTATATGCTGGTGTTTATATGATGTATGTTTACATTGGTGTATTTGATTTATCTAATCCTGAATCATTTGTGAATATGAACATGTATCTTTGAGCTGTGTTCTTGTAGCTGTTCTCTTGTGATCTCGCAGGTATCAAGTAGCTGTTCTCTTGAAGCTGGGCAAGTGAGGAGATAAGGAGCTGCAAACACTCAAAGAGGAAGAGGACTTCTGATCGAGGGACAAACGCAAGACATCGGTAGGCCCCTCAATCTCCCTCTTTTTCATTTCACAAAGGAAGTAAAATCTAGATAACTGTCTTTGTTTGTTGCTAAAGTACTATCACACTTTAGGTGGATAGGATCGTCCTAAATAGGCATTTTTCCCCACAACAAAATGGTGACTCCACTGAGGAAGAACTTTTTTTAGTTAGCTTCATTTGTGTCTCCATTATTTGTTTATTTTATAGACTCAACAACTACTTTTCGAACTGCATCTGTTTCACGGATTGCAAAGTAGATAGTGCTGCCTTGATCCAGTCATTGGATGAGTCTATAATCTGAACAATAGATTCACAAATAGGTTGATGATCCTTGTGATAGATCTTAGTACACCCTTTCAAAGTATTCAATTGATGTTACCCTGCTTGTGTTTTTAATTTGGCCTGAAACAGTGCATTTTTGAGCAAACTGTGACCCAGAACTTGAGGGAAACGAGAGTTTCTCCTCTCAGCGCAGGCACTGTGAAGCCAGTCTGCATTTCAACGTAGGTCCCGAAGGGAGTACCTGCGCTGAATGTCAAACTGACAGTGCTGCACTTGCGTTGATCCAGTTTGGCCTAGTCCTACTGGGGTTCTCTGCCTTCTGTTGCCTTGTTTTGCTCTCCGTTTTTGCAGCCATTAACCAACATTGGTACTGATCTGAAAAACTCCTTTTATTGCTTGCATTCCACCTCATTTTTGTACAAAAGAGCTTTGAATGTTTTTAAGTGTTTGTTACATCATTCGAAGTTTTCCTTTCCAGAAGTAAAGTAATCATCCTGTAGCCCTCGGTTCAGATCTGTTTGTGATCTTAGGAGAGAGTCCATTGGCTGATTGGAGTTTGATTATCCATATTTGCTTTTGTTTATGGTTTGAATTTGTCTCTTTTGAATATTAAAACAAGTATTCATTTCAAAGAAATCATTAAGTGATTGTAATCTCTTCTACCCTTGCTGATTTCAAGAAAAAGTAATCTTGTTTGTGTTGATTATTTAAAAGCAAATTCAGAATTGTGCAAAAAGCTTTCTTTGTAGGCATCAATACTAAGAAAGTTGAAAAGAAACACTTGCATTGTGCATTTTGCATTTGATAAAGTTTGCATGACTGATTTAGGAAAAGTGCATTAGAGTGTGCTGATTGCTCATTGTGAAAAGATGATGTCTTTCTTTTCCCTTGTAGTTAGGATTTTCATCTGTTGAAAAGATTGTAAAGCTTGCTTATCATCTTTAGACTGCATTTAGGAATTTGTTTCATACATCTCGTGGTGATCCATAAAGGCAAACTGCTAAACAAGATCAACCTTAAAATAAACTGAATTTACTTAACAACGCTTTGAAACATAACGCAAACATAGAAGGTCTAGGCTAGAGACGTGTTCCGGCGTCGTTAAACCTGGTATCTTATCGTTGAGTGGTTGGGTGATTCCTCCACGGTGAAGCGGTGAGTATCAATACGGACTTGTGCTCCCACGTACCGTCGCGTATATATTGGGAGACCCCTATAGGAATAAAGCCTTTATCCATAGGAAGCCGTGTCGGCCGCCCTACGATTCGCAATGCAGTGAACACAACATTCACGAAGATCGACCACCCGTACCGTAAAAAGTATTCTGTGGTTTTGCGAAGAGTTTGGCACACCCTCTACCTAGAACTCCAGAGCAGTTCCTTTTGGCCTTTTTCAGACTCTATAACAGAAAAAGTCCATCCGAGCATTTGTCACTTCGGGCTCGTTAAAACATCGAAGGAGACTAGAGTCATCTTTAGCTTTTTCTCGACTCTTTAAAACTGAAAAAGCAAGTTGTGTCTAAAGCGTCGTTAATAAAATTTATTTTAAACGGAACATAATCACCTCCTATTCCTGCGTTGATCTTTCAGTTGAAAAATGGAGCCCACCAACCAAGGAGTTCCCCTTGGTGGAAATCCTAGTCCCTTCTCCTCTTGGGGAGATGTTGGTGCACCCCACATGGACACACTGTCGCTTCCAGGACTGACAATTGGCCTACCTGTATGGCTTTTTTCAACTAATGTAGTTCAGACCACCACAAATCCTGAACAGTCGAATCGACAGCTAGATGAGTCTAGAGTTAACCTCCAGCCTTCCACTTCTTCTAACTCTTCCTCTCCCCCTTCCTCTTCGCTTGAAGGAACTGGTAAAGATAAAAACCAGATTCCTAAGGAGAAGAAGGAGAAGAAGAAGAAAGAGAAGAAGCAGAAGGAGCCAAAGGCGACTGGGGGCAAACGTGACTCATCTAGAAAAAATCCACACACTGCACAGACCGGGCCTAAATCGCCATGTGTCATATGTAAAGGAGACCACTTCCATCGAGATTGTCCCTGTATTCCTCGGATACTAAGGGACTGGTCCCCCAGATTGCACAATTCGGTAGCATCAACCTCTGATAGCCATGTTGAATGCATTCCGTCAACTAGTGAGAGTGAAGGACAAAGAGGGAGAGCAAGATCTCCCTGCAGACTGTGTGAAGGCGATCACGCCATCCACCATTGTCCATTCTTAGACGAGGCGAAGAGAGTTTTGGAAGATCGTCCGGTGTCACCGTTACGACTTCCTCCTGGATACAAAAAACTCGTGCCAAGTCCCTTGGTAGTTGAGAATCCAGCTGGCCCGCTCAAGTGGTTAGCTGAAGCGCCGGTCATTGAAAATGAACTTACTGAACTCGTACCTGACGAAAGTCAAATGGTTGAAACGACAGTTAAACTGGTATCGTCTTCAGAAGATTCATCTTCGAATGACTCCATCACAGAAGAGAAGAAGGATGACATCATCCAGATTCTTTTCATCAACACAGACTCAGATGAACAAGGGGGCAATGCTCCCATTCCTTTATCGCAGGAAGGAAGTTCATCAGAGTAATATCCGGCTGTGTATTCGGTCCCACCACCAAGCAACCTGGTTGTGTCCTTTGATTGGAACCAACTAGGCAGACCCCGGTTGCCAGCAAGCATTCCATTTCGAATTATAGTTCAAATCTATAGAATGGTAATGGTTGGCACTATTATTGATGAGGGGGCATCTGTGAGTATCCTTTCCTCTATTGCTTGGAAAGCGCTTGGTTCGCCAGCGCTTTTACCTGAGATGAGAAATCTATCAGGTTTTGATAAGGGAACCAGTCGCCCTTTAGGGATTCTCCCCAATGTGCCCATTACATTGAGGAAGAAGACAGTTCAAATGAACGTCATGGTCGTTCAAGGACCCTTGGATTATAACCTACTCCTTGGACGAGACTATATATATTGCATGGGAGCGATAGTCTCCTCACTCTTTAGAGTAATGTGTTTTCCACACGAAGGAAGAATGGTCAAGCTCGTAGACCAACTTTCATTTCCGGGATCACGCATCGCAAATAGTCAAATACCAACCCTAAACGGCCTTTTCACTCAAGAAATGCCTCCACCCCCAGTTCTTCTTCCAGATGAGTGCGAGTGATTCGGAAGCAAGTAACTGGAACCCAGGGGGCATGCACCCTGGCCTGCCTTGGGCAGAGAAAACCTTGGGTATAGAGTAAATTTCCGCGGAAGAATATGACTAGTCCGTACCCCGTCCGAAAAGGAAGAGAGGGTTGTTCTAGAATAAGATTCTTTTGTCAAAGTTATGTGTTTGATGGGTTCAAGTCATTCACCTTTGTCCTATCTGAAAAGATTAGTTGACATCGCCGAGGAAGTGTTTCATTTGCGGCAGCAAATAGAACCATCTTTGGGTAACAAGAAAGAGGTAAGCCTCCCTCAGTAACACAAATGTTTTGTCTTTGAGTAGTGTTCTTCTCTTGTCGCAAGTAGCTGCTCTCTTGTCGCAAGTAGTTGTTCTCTTGCGATCTTGCAAAAATCTAAAAGTTGGGCTGACGAGAAGACAAGTATCGTAGACCCTTTAAAAATAACGAGAAGACAAGTATCGTTAAAATTAAACTGGCAAGACGACAAGTAGCTGTGAACACCCAAAGAAAAACAGAGGTGAGAAAGAGGAGGGGCAGCCTTGAAATTGTACTTTATACCTAGGGGCATGCAAACCTTTTGGAGTGTAAGCAAAGAGCGGTCATTTATCTGTTTTTTGGATTGGTCGTTTCCTAACTTGCATAAAGAAAGGATGTGGGGCAAAGGTCAAAATTTGCCAAATTAGGAGCATAGCTTTGGAGGCGAAGCTCCATAAAAAATAGAATCTCTGAGAGGCGTTTCTTGTCTTATGACTGGTATATTCGAGCAGTTTTAGCATATAGTTCATGCTCGTTAAAAAATAAACGCAAGATCCGAGCAGTTTTAACGCAGAATTCAGGCTCATTAAAAAATAAACATAAGCTGTGAGCAAACTTCCTAGAGTTCAAGCTCATCCAGAAAAAATGAACCGGTAAATAACCATTGTGATATGTAAACCCATCAGCCATAAAAGCCTTGGTCGTGTTTGTGCACCGTCACCTCCACTTTTCATTTGGCCGATCGTTCACCTCCATATGATTGTTTACCCATTTTGAGGAACAACTGCGAAGAGTGATTTCAATAAGCCATCCTTGTGACACTGCCGTGATTGGAATATTCCAAACTGTACCTGGAATCTGTTGCTGCCCTTTTCATCACACGTTCCTCAAAAGACGAGTCTTCTTTAAGCTCTTTTCAACTGACTCGTAAAATATGAAAAGATAGCCGAGTTTTGGCCTACCAGCTCGTTAAATGACTGGAAGAGCTATCCCTCCTCTAGATTTTAATCTTTTTGGACCTGAGGGATTATTGCACAAAAAGATCGAGCGCTTGTTTAGTTCGGCTCGTTAAAACTATCGAAAATTCATCCCTTCTGTATTGTTTTATATTTTTTCGGACTTAAGAGATTAGATGACGAAAAAGGAATTTTGGAGTTAACTTTATGTACCTTTTCAGACTCTCTAAAAATGAAAAGGACCGAGTTATCCTTGTCGTTAGACTCGTTAAATGCATTAAATAGCGACAAACTTGTCTTTAGACGAGAACGAGTTTCCCTATCGCTAGGCTCATTAAAATATAGCGATGGGCTTGCCCGAAGGGCAGGTTATAGAACAAGCATATGTTATCCTCCTCAAGCTTGAAAAAAATAAAGAGGTACTGGTCAGAAATGACTGGGGAAAAATTGGGAGCAATAAGAAAACTTTGATGGTAGCAAGTCGCTCTTGAACATGACACTTTTCCTCCGTACATCGGGTTGGGTTATCTCATTCACCGGTCACATCCATGGTCCTCGCCGTACCATCCACATTCGGGGTAATGCTACCGATCCATCGCATCAGTGTCGTTATATGTTCAAGAGAAGTTGTTTGAAAAGAGTCAATCGGGTCCCATCCACTACCGTACATTATCCTTCATCCATTCATGACCGCCACCCTGAATCATATTTCACAGTTTGTTTTCACCTCATCAAAATCATTAGCTCCGTTCTGTGTCATTGATGTGGGATTCATTAAGGCCCTCCTTTGACGGATCGCTCCTTGTCGACATCAGCTCATTATCCAAGGAGTTGATCTAGGAACAACCCCTTCAGTACTTTGAAGCTTACATGCCTCAATGGCAAGTTTCTCACTTCCGGCGACAGGTATACATCAATGACCTTCGACCAGAAGATTTTGCGTGGTGGTCGACGCCAAGTCCTTTATTCCCACCACGTAAATTGTACTGCCGTACCTTGAGGGTCATCATCCTTATCGGTGATTCCTCTCACGCTTGTTAACGGTTTACATCATTGACCGGTAATCAAGCGACGTCTTTCCATGTTCGACTTCAAGAAATTCTCACATGGATCGACTTGTACATTGAGTGAAGATCGGACGAGATTGAAGACCCCGGATCTAGTTTCATCCATCCGGGCTGCAATATATATTTAGGAAATAAAGACATTGACATGTACAACATTGCAGCAGATAATCATCCTTCAGAAAGGATGATGATTTCAGCAAATCATCAGTCTACCATCAGACGATTGTCTGTTCTATGTACAGGAAAATGAATTTATAAAGCTAAGAATGGGAATGCCCGACTCAGCTAGATCATGAAAGTAGAATGAAAGTTAATGTATTGTATTGTATTGTATTACAGGTCTCCTACCAGCAATGAATGAACTTCGGATCCCCCTTGATAAAGCATTTCGTTCGTAAACAAACTCATACTTTAGGGGGCAACTGTTATAGACATTTTTGTGCCTTGCAATAGTGAGCATGAAATGTCCATAAGATAAGGGATCCAAAGTCCCTAAACATGTTGTTCCTACCCCTAAAGGAACAAAAGCTAGAAACTATAGCAATTCACAAAAGTTCTCCACTGAAAAACACTCAGAACAAGCCAATTTTGGATCATGTCAACTGCTCCACTGAGCATCTGCGCTGAATGTCAAGTGCTCCACTGTGTACCTGCGTTGAATGTCAACTCCAACAAAGGCTACCTGCGCTGAGCGTACTTGGACAAGTGGCAGGCTCGTTTTTCAATGAGTCAATGCACAGGAAGCTTCCAAAATGACACTTGCATCAAGGAATTCGACTGGTGATGAGTAAGAGGCTCTAATTCTCCAAGTGGAAGCAAGATCCTCCAAGTGGACTCAAGAACTGAAGTGGGAGAGGACACAAGTCAGCTTCACACCAGCCTGCAGCTGACTCATCCTTTCTCCAAATCTCCTATATATAGAACTCTCTCATGAGGTCTAGGGAGGCTGCAATGTTGTAATAGTAAAGAATTGCTGCTAGTTTGTGGTCAGAATCATTGGATGTTTATGCTTTGAAAGGGGGTGAAGATAGGAACTTCATTTGCTGGGAGGAGGCACTGGATTGGAGCCCTCTGGGTTGTAACTCTTCTCAAACCCTTACTACTTATCAATAAAGTTATCTGATTTGCTCCTATATGCTGGTGTTTATATGATGTATGTTTACATTGGTGTATTTGGTTTCTCTAATCCTGAATCATTTGTGAATTTGAACATGTATCTTTGAGCTGTGTTCTTGTAGCTGTTCTCTTGTGATCTCGCAGGTATCAAGTAGCTATTCTCTTGAAGCTGGGCAAGCGAGGAGATAAAGAGCTGCAAACACTCAAAGAGGAAGAGGATTTCTGATCAAGGGACAAACGCAAGACATCGGTAGGCCCCTCAATCTCCCCTCTCTTTCATTTCACAAAGGAAGTAAAATCTAGATAACTGTCTTTGTTTGTTGCTAAAGTACTATCACACTTTAGGTGGATAGGATCGTCCTAAATAGGCATTTTTCCCCAAAACACTAGATGAAATCCTAAGTCATCAAAGGTCCCCCCTTGATAAATCAGGTCTTGGCTACGTAGGTGAATCCTCAATTAAGAATGATGAAAACCCTAATTCTTCAAACAACAAGGATGTGAGGAAGCTTGGAAGAAATGTTGATGCTACGAGTTCCAACAAAGGAAAGAAGAAGAGTCAAGACAACAATGGAAGAAATACTACTCCAAGGAGGCTTGCAGATGGTGTCAAGAATACAAAAGGAAATGAATATCATCAAAGAATCCCAAGGAAAAAGGACTTTAGAAGTACATCAAAGAAATATTCATCTCCCACGTACCAAAGTATGTTTCTTGGTTATTGATATTCTTGTACAAACTTTGGGCACATGGCAAAAGATTGTAGGGCATATCACAAAGAAAAATATAATGGTCCCCAGCAATCTCCTAGAAGTAATTTTGCAAGAAGAAGTCATGATTACTCATTCGTAAACAAGATGGAGTGCTTCAATTTCCATAGCATTAGACATATGGCACGTGATAGTAACTTAACTTGGGTCCCTAGACAAGATAGAGCTATGACAACCAAGCCAGAGAAGAAAGTTACACACGTATGGGGAAGGAAGAAAATTGGATCTGAAAGCCTCTTGAACACTCAAGACATAAACTCATGTTGTTGATCTAATGAGTACATCTTTGGTAGATATGATATTCCAAGTCATGATGTTACAAGTTTGCCAAAAATGATACTAATAGGGGGAGCTTGTGATTCTTGAATATTCCTGAGGAGGTTATCCGTGAAGAGCCCTATGAAACCCTTGATGAGTCACACATGGATAATCATATCTTGATAGATTATCTCTCGGGAGTAATTCCATTGAAGAAAATCTTGATATTGTGTCTTCACTACACATCCATTGTTGAAGATGTCCTCCACTTGATCAGAAGCCAACAATCTTTCTTGTCTTGAGAAAAAAGAAGAGCTAAAGGAGTTTATGCAGGCACGGGGAGTTGGTTGATTACATGAAGAAATGCAAAAATAATCTACCTCATCCATTTCCATGAAAGAATGCAAAGGCTTAGGGTGAGAAAGTCCATTAAAGAAAGGCATAATGACAAAGGGAGTTTCAAAGAGAAACATAACAAGAAGGAGCACCATGACAGGGGGAGAAACATATCTATCATGGAGTACTATCATTGATGAAGAAAATGTGATGGAGAAACATGTCAAGAAGCAACTTGATAGGGGGAGTAGTTGGGCACATCATTTGCCATTGATGTCAAAGGGGGAGAAAATGCTGAAAGGGGGAGAGTATTGCCATCAATGAAAAAGGGGCAGATTGTTGAATAAAGTTGTCATTGGTGCCATCATAATTGAATTGTTGAAACAAACCCTAGATATTTTGCATACCCTAGGAGACCTAAACCCTAACTACTTGACTAGACCCTAGGTGCATGAGTATATTAATGAAATTATAGATGCACTTTCCATAATGAAGTGCTAGCAATGATGTCATTATGATATGATGTTTTCATTGTTGAAGCTAGCCATGTCAGTCATTAATGATGGCAAGCCAATAACTTTCCTTATATGCATTGTCCAAGCTTTGTTGGAGATGCCCTAAGAAAGAAGCTACCTTGTTGAAGATGCCCATGAAGACATATTGAAAAGGCACCATAGCCTTGTTGAATGATGCTCATAATTCCCATGTGATGAAGCCCTAATCTAGTAACCCTAGATGTATGAATATGTCAAAGAAACCCTAGGCCTTGTATATGCATGAAGATCACATGCACTAGAATGTGAATATAGTGAAAAAATTCTAATCCACTTGATGCTCTAATTACATAGGAGAAATTCTTTAATGGGGTTGTTATGAAAAGATATGCATATGATGAAAGAAAAAATAAATTTCCATCATTAGAGGTCATATCTTGAAGGAAATATTATATCAGCTTATATTTAGACAATTTCTATAATGTTCATTCATTTTAGCCCTATAATTAAAAACATTGGTTGATTGGCTTAGGGCATTGGAGATGTATAATTGAGCTTGATAACCTTGCAAGAGACTATCATGAAGGCTCTCTGGTGTTTTGGAGATCTTGAATCAACAATTTCAATGTAGCCAAGGATGCATCAATTTCATCATTTGGATTTCTTAGTTCTTTTGGGTTTGGATGTTCTAAATTTTTGTTTGGTGATGGGGGTTTGGGTTCTAAGTAGGTTCCATATTAATCAATTTCCCTACAATTCAATATAATGATTGTGTTTAGGGTATTAATTTGGGTGTGTTTTTCCAGTTAAAAAAAAAAAACAAAAAAACAAAACAAAACATTAGAATACTTACGTGGACTCCAAATACTAGATATGATATTAATTTGGTCCTCAAAGTTGTTCGGTAATCAAAATTTTTTCTCAATATCTCCTAGAAACATGTCATGAGGTCCCAATATGGTAAAAAATCGGGCTATTGGTATATAAATAAAAAATCTCAAAAGGAAATATGCATATTCTTAAGAACATGCGCATGTTCCTATAATGCATGTGTATTCTAGTTAAAAACTTGTGTGAATGGTGAGTTGACAACCTAGTTAGTGTCCTAGTTGGCAATTTGTGCCTTCTTGAAAGTGGATGCTCATAAACATGTGCACATTTCTAAAAATGTTTAAGTGTTCCTCCATACACATGTTTTTGATAGCCCCATTTCCACTTATGGGGCCACCATCTTTTTGGGAGCACCCCAATTAAACAAAGGAGGCAATGAATGCAAGAAAATGGAGGCCCTCAATAAATAAAAGCAAGCAAAGTAGGTAGGAAGAAAATTTGTGCAAGAAAATGGAAGCCCTCAATAAATAAAAACAAGCAAAGTAGGTATGTGATGTTCATAAATCCAAGAAATGATAAGTTCATTTGAATTAGAATGGTTTTTTCTTTATGAATAACAAGAATATTTAACCAAAACATATAATTTTCAATGTCCATCACTCAAATGTAATTTTATTTAATTTTCAATGTCTATCACTAAAATGTAATTTTAATAAATAAGAAATACATATATCCCTAAATTTCCTAAGGTTTTATTATATAAAATGATAACATTTCTTTAATTTTTTAAAAATAATTTTGATGTAGGAAAAATTGTAAGTGATATTATGATGATAGCAAAAATAGGCACAGCGCACAGCGCACAGCGATGGAACTTTAGAAAAAAGGGTAGGGCAGCTAGAAGACCGAAATTGTCACATCGAAAAAGAGGAACAGCACACAACCATGGATAAAAAGGGTAAGCGCGTTAATATAAACCAGCGGCTGAGGAACAAAGGATTGAGAACCCACAAAAGAAATCAATGGCGGGAAGAGAGAATTTGTCCCATCGGGAGAGCTGGACTCTACTGTGAAAAACGCATTCCCGAGTATGAGCGTGCAATTTTTGTGTAATTTATTCTCATCATTTCGTGCATTCTCAAGTTTATGATGAAATTGCGACCTTTTTTTAACACGATAAGCGCTGCAAGGATTTCCACGAATCTAAATCGTAAGTGGCCGTCATCAGATCCACTACATACACCACTCACTCTGCTCGATCTCATTCTCCCTCCATTAAATAAAGCACCGCCCTCCACCAAAGTCTTACAACAGACCGTTCAGATTGAGTAGATAGTAGTGAAAAATATTAGTGATGGGGTTCAAGCTTTGTTTTGCATTGCTTTTTCTCTACACTCTGCTGTTCAGCCTCACCATTGCTGACGATGGAAAGGTACAGACTCTTAATTTCTTCAAATTAATTCTCTTTTCGCTACAAGATTACTCAGTTTTTGTTGAGATTTTCTGTTTATTAAATTTAGCAAAAATCTCATGTAGGTGACAACAATAGGATTAATTGCTATATTAGCTCCATTATTCTTGAGGAGGAGTTAATGCATCCTATATTTGTTGTGAGAGAATTTATGATTCAGTTTTATACTCCAGCTATAAGAAATGTAAGCCCGTAGAGGATAGTAGTGTAGAAAATAGGGTGAGCTGAGAGTATGTGTGAAGAATTAAATTGTTGTAATCTCCTGTTGAATAATAAGATTGTCGATGGCTCTGTTTGGTGGATGTAGCCCAGATTGGTTGGGTGAACCACGTTAAATCTTTGTGTTATGTTTTTTATGGTTTTGTATGTGTTGTGTATGCCTTTTATATTTCCGCTACACATTGTTTGCTCCAACAATTGGTATCATAGCATGTTGTGGAGCTGGTACGTGTGACAGAGACGCCAAGTCTGCTGCGGAAGGTGGAGCTTTTTTTTTTGTTGGCGCAGTTTTGGCACAAACAGTCGTGCCAATTTTGAGCTAAAGAAGGGCTGGCGCGGTTTATTCAGTAACAGTCGCGCCCATTGGCGCGGAAGATTCAGGAACGGTCGCGCCAGCGCGCCAGAAAGGGCTATTGGCGTGGAAACGCAAGGGTTAATCACGCCAATTTCATGCCTCATGTGGATTTTGTTTCAGGCGCGGATCTTCCGCCGTCGAGGAGCGCCAGGCATTTTTCCCTCTGGTAAAACTGCAATTTTTGTTTTTTTGAAATTATAATGACATGGTACGGCAGAGGCATTATAGTATAAGGTAAAGGCATTTGTTAAATAAGAACTTCATTTATTAAAAGTTGGAATTGGAGATTTTGTTTGTAACAACATGGCAAAAACTCAAAGTGCTCGTTTTGAGATCGAGAAGTTCAATGGCAAAAACAACTTCGAGATCTGGAAAGTAAAGATGCATGATCTACTTGTGCAACAAGGCGTGGCGAAGGCTTTGTTGGGAAAATCCAAACATCCTTACACCATGACAGATGATGAATGGAACAAATTGGATGGAAGAGCTTTGAGCGGTATTCAACTATGTTTGGCGGATGATGTTTTGTTTAACATCGTGTCAGAGAAAACTGCTGCTGGTTTGTGGACAAAGCTTGAGAAGTTGTACATGACAAAATCCTTAACCAATACGATTCTTCTGAAGTGACAATTGTACAGTTTGCGCATGAAGGAAGGTACAGCTATTACTGATCATTTGAATGTCTTTAATACTCTCCTAGTGCAATTAGAAAGTATAGAAGTAACATTTGAATCAGAAGATAAAGCTATAACTTTATTATGCTCGTTGCCCGAGTCATGGGATAATTTTGTTACTTCTATAAGTCTTAGTATAACCCTTGAATTTGATGATGTTGTTGGAGCTTTGTTGTTCGAAGAGACAAGGAAGAGGTCAAATTCAGAAACCTCTACATCAGAAGCAATGATGGTCAGAGGTCGTTCTAAAGAAAGACGCTTCAGTAAGCACAATGACTCGCGTTCAAAATCGAAAGGGAAGAAGAGTAAGGTAAAGTGCTGGTTTTGTGGCAAATCGGGACATTTGAAGAAGGACTGTTGGAAGAGACAACAAACATCCAAAGAAGACTCTTCAACAGAGAAGAAAGAAGCAAACACGATAGATACAGGTTCGGCATCCAAGACAGGTATGAGTGATGAAGTGTTATCAGTTGATTTGTCTAATCATGATCAACATTGGCTGTTAGATTCTGGTGCATCAAATCACATGTGCATTCATAGAGAATGGTTTAAAACTTATAAACCAATCAATGATGGAGTAGTTTACATGGGAAATGATGTCACATGTAACATTGTGGGAATTGGAAGCATCCAGCTTAAAATGTTTGATGGGACAAATAAAATTCTAACTGATGTAAGACATGTACCTGAACTAAGGAAAAATCTCATTTCACTAGGAGTACTAGACACTAATGGATATAAAACTTTTATTCAAGGTGGAGTAATGAAAGTTTATAAAGGAATTTTACTAGTAATGAAAGCAAATAAGGTTGGAAATCTTTTTCAGTTAGAAGGAAGAACAAAGTCAGATCATGTTTCTACAGTGTCTGAAAATGACAGTAATTCTATTCGTTTATGGCATCAAAGGTTCGGCCATATGAGCGAAAGAGGTTTAAAGATTTTATCTGATTGTAACTTAATTCCTAATTTAAAGTCTGATAAGTTAGATTTCTACAAACATTGTCTGTTTGGGAAATAAAGCAAGAAGAAGTTTAAAACTGGAAAACATACTAGTAAGGGAATCCTTGATTATATCCATTCTGATGTTTGGGGTCCATCTCCTACAACCTCATATGGAGGTTCGTCATATTTTGTATCTTTTATTGATGATTTCTCTAGAAAAGTGTGGGTCTACATGTTAAAGAAGAAGTCTGATGTGTTTACAGTTTTCAAACAGTTTAGAGCATTAGTTGAAAACATCACTGGAAGAACCATTAAATGTTTAAGAACTGACAATGGAGGTGAGTTTACTTCAAATGAATTTGATAATTATTGCAAGGACGCTGGGATTGAAAGACATAAAACCACTGTATATACTCCTCAACAAAATGGAGTTCCTGAATGCATGAACAGGACTCTTTTAGAGAGAGCAAGAAGTATGCTGAGTAACGCCAATTTGTAGAAGGAATTGTGGACATAAGCGGTTTCTACAACTTGCTATTTGATAAATCGATCACCATCAACTGCAATAGGATGCAAAATTCCTCAAGAGGTATGGAAAGGTCATCCTTGTGATTATTCTAAACTGAAAGTTTTTGGTTGTGATGCATATGCTCTAGTTCCGAAACATCAGTGTTCTAAATTAGATCCTAAATCAAAAAGATATATCTTTGTTGGATATGGTGATGAGACTAAGGGATACAGATTGTGGGATCCTACTACTCACAAGATCATCATTAACAGAGATGTTAAATTTAATGAATCCTCACTTGAAAATCCAGATGTAGATGATAAATTGAAACAGGATAATGTATCTAAGCTTCAACACATTCAGTTTGAAAGTAGTTCAAATACCGATGATAGTCAAGATGAACATGGTTCAGATGTAAGTCATGAACAAGTTTCAGATGCAGATCATGAACAAGTTTCAGATGTAGATCATGAACATGTTTCAGATGCAGATCATGAAGAAGTTCCTACAGATAATAATCAGCAAATTGTGGAAGTACCAGAAACATCTTTAAGGAGGTCCACGAGAATCAAATGTCCTCCTAAAAGGTATGATGATTATGTTACTTCAGTTGCTTTAACCGCTAACGATGATGAACCTTTGTGCTATCAGGAAGCTGTAGAAGGTTCTAAAAGTGAAAAGTGGAAAGAAGCTATGAAGGACGAGATGATGGCATTAGACAAGAATGGCACATGGGATCTGGTAGAAATTCCTAAAGACAGAAAAAATGTGGGATGTAAATGGGTTTACAAATTGAAAAGGGGTGTTGATCATACAGAGGACAGGTACAAAGAAAGGCTGGTCGCAAAAGGTTTTTCTCATAAAGTAGGCATTGATTTTCATGAGATATTTTCACCAGTTGTAAAAATTGTTTCAATTCGAATTGTATTAGCATTAGTTTCTTTACTTGATTTAGAATTACAGCAACTAGATGTTAAAACTGCATTTTTACATCGAGATTTAGATGAGGAGATTTACATGGAACAACCGGAAGGGTTTGTTCAAAATCGCAACAAGAAATTTGTCTGCAGGCTCAAGAAATCATTGTATGGTTGGAAGCAGTCGCCTCGACAATGGTACAAGAAATTTGATTCTTTCATGATGAGTCAAAATTATATAAGAAGTGAATATGATCATTGTGTTTACTTTAAGAAATTAAGTAATGGCACGTTCATTATCTTAGTGTTGTATGTTGACGATATGCTTTTAGCAAGCAAAAGCATAATAGAGATCAACAAGTTAAAGGCTCATATGGCTAGGACATTTGATATGAAAGATCTAGGAGCAGCAAGACAAATTTTGGGCATGGAGATTTTCAAAGACAAAAGTAATGGTAAGTTGTGGCTATCACAACAGAAGTATATTGAGAAAATACTCTTGAGGTTTGGTATGAACAATGTGAAGCCTATTTCAGTCCCTTTAGGTTCCCATTTTAAGCTTTCTTCTAGTTTATGTCCTAATACAAATGAAGAAAAGGAATATATGTCTCGAATTCCATATGCCAATGTAGTAGGTTGTTTAATCTATGCGATGGTTTGTACTCGACCAGATATTTCACATGCAGTTGGAGTTGTCATCAGGTATATGGCAAATCCAGGAAAAGAACACTGGTTAGCAGTGAAATGGGTGCTTCAGTATTTGAGAGGCACACATGATTATTGTGTCACTTATAACAGGAGTAGTGAATTTGTTTGTGGATATGTTGATTCCGATTTTGCAGGTGATTTGGATAAGAGAAGGTCAAATTCAGGGCATGTCTTTACTCTTGCAGGTGGAGCTATTAGCTGGATGTCAAAGCTACAGAATATTGTTGCTTTATCCACTACTGAAGCAGAATACATAGCTGCTTCACATGCTTGCAAAGAAGCGGTTTGGTTGAAAGGTTTGTTTGGTGAGTTTGGTAGGTTGTAGGACAACATCAAGTTATTTTGTGATATTCAAAGTGCAATTCATTTGGCTAAGAATCCGACCTATCATATTAAATCAAAGCATATACCTATCAAGTACCATTTTGTAAGGCAGGTTATCACTGAAAGGGGAGTCTCTCTTCAAAAAGTGCATACGAAGGAAAACTATGCAAACATGTTCATGAAACCAGTTTTGTTAGAGAAGCTACGTTGATGTCTAGCTTCTCTTGGCTTGCAGAAAAGATAAAATAATAAATGAACAGGGTATCAGGCTAATTGTTGTCAAGGTGGAGATTGTTTAGATTTTCTGTTTATTAAATTTAGCAAAAATCTCATGTAGGTGACAACAATAGGATTAGTTGCTATATTAGCTCCATTATTCTTGAGGAGGAGTTAATGCATCCTATATTTGTTGTGAGAGAATTTATGATTCAGTTTTATACTCCAGCTATAAGAAATGTAAGCCCGTAGAGGATAGTAGTGTAGAAAATAGGGTGAGCTGAGAGTATGCGTGAAGAATTAAATTGTTGTAATCTTCTGTTGAATAATAAGATTGTTGATGCCTCTGTTTGGTGGATGTAGCCCAGATTGGTTGGTTGAACCACGTTAAATCTTTGTGTTATGTTTTTTATGATTTTGTATGTGTTGTGTATGCCTTTTATATTTCCGCTGCGCATTGTTTGCTCCAACAGTTTTAATGTCGCTAATTTCACTGACCTACATGCAGGTGCATATTGTATACATGGGGAGTTTACTCAACAATAATAAAGAAGAGCTTGTAACCAGTCATCTGTAGGTTCTTTTTTCTGTTCTCGTAAGGTATCAAATTATGAAATAAACATTCAAATTTCAGAATTGATTTTATTGTTCTTATATTTATGTATGTGTTGGGGGAGGGGGGGGGGGGGGGGGGGGGTATTTGAACCTTTGCAGTCCGAGACACGCAGAGAAATCTCTGGTGCGTAGCTATACTTATGCCTTTAATGGATTCGCAGCAATATTATCCAAAGAATAAGCGACTGCATTAGATGGTACGTCTCGTTAACCAGCGTTGTTGTTAATGAGTATTCCTATTCTGATATATAAATTCCCACGATTTAGCAAGGAAAGCAGGAGTACTATCAGTGTTCCCTGATCCAGTGTTAAACCTTCATACAACACACTCATGGGACTACTTAGAAAAGGACTTGGCCATGGCAGGCTCTTCTTACACACAATCGAAATCTTCTGGCGCTGATGTCATAATAGGGTTTCTAGATACAGGTATATTAGTCTTTTGAAATTCCATTCGGTTAAGTTATATGCTTATGATAGAGATGTAATATAATATCATGTTCAAGATTTTAACTCAATCAAATTACATAAAATTAAAAAATATCTAAAAAATAAAATTAAAAAAATAATAATTATAATTATTAATAAAATATTTTGATTTCATTTAATTAAATTAGAAAATAAAAAAATAATAATTATAATTATTAATAAAATATTTTCATTTCATTTAATTAAATTAGAAAATAATAATATAAAATAAATGATTATAATTATAATTAATAATTAATAATTAATTTTTTATTTATTAGTTATTGACATTAAATCTCTTGTATTTTTTAGAGTGGAAAGAGATTTGAGATATCAAATCTAATATATTTTTTTTAAATAAAAAAAGATTCCAAACATGTTAATGCTGAACTGTAATTTTTTTTTAAGTGAAAAGAGATTTGAGACATCACATCAAACCTAAATTTTTAATGCCGATTAAATTTAAATTAAATAAATCTATGCTGATTATAATGATTTTTAATTATTTTTTAAACAATTTCTTATAACTTGTGAGAATAATATTTTATCTTGAAGGCATTTGGCCGGAAGCAGCCAGCTTGAGTGATAAGGGTATGGGCCCTGTTCCTTCGCGGTGGAAGGGAAAGTGCGTTAAGGGAGAAGGTTTCAATGTCTCCAACTGCAACAGGTGATCTATGCAACTGAAATAAGTTCGTTGCTTCTATTCTTGTGTGGCTTACGGCTAAAATAATATTGTTGTCTTAACAGGAAAATAATTGGGGCAAGATATTACTCAGGTGGAGAGGACGATGATTTGGTGACAAGCATTAAACTGAAATCAATATTGCCACAAACAGGGACTGCAAGAGATTATGATGGCCATGGCACGTTTACAGCTTCCACTGCAGCTGGCAGCTTTGTGGACAATGCAAACTATAATGGTCTCGCTAACGGGAACAGCCAGAGGTGGACCGGCCAGTTCCTCTACCAGAATTACCATGTATAGGGTTTGTGGGCTGGACTATGGGTGGAGATTTTAGCTGCCTTTGACGATGCAGTTAAAGATGGAGTGGATATTGTATCCATCTCAATTGGATTTCAGTCCAGAAATCAGGCCGATTTTGTGAATTCTGGTTGTATCCTCTGCAGGAAACGAGGGACCTGATTCCCAAACAGTGGTTAATTCTACGCCATGGAATTTTATAGTCGGAGCGACCTCAATCGACCGGGATTTCCGGTCAAACGTTGTGTTAGGCAACGGTAAGATTATTCAGGTGAGAACAAGATGTTAGGCAATAGTATAATGTTTTTTCACTTTACACAACAATTAATAATTCAAGAGCATGCCTGTTTTTATAGTGTTAATTTCATGCTTGTTGCTAATAGTTTTAAAGACTATTTTATAAAGAAGTCGACTAAAGGGGCAATAAAATGCAGTTTTGTCACTATCTCGAATTAGCAAAACAATTCTGATGATCGAACAGATGTGGATTAGTTCCATAAACAAACCTGTTGTAAAATGTGGATTTGTAGATTCAGTATTTTGAGAGTTGGCTGTAAAAATTTGTACTGTGCATTGAGGGTAAGGGCATCACATTTTCGAATATCAGCCAATCGGCCGTGAACCCGCTTGTGTACGGAGGAAGCATACCTGCGAAGTCCTGTGACCGACCCTTTGACCCAGTAACGGCAAGGTAACTTTCCAACACAGATTTAACGTAGGGAAATTAAAGTACATAATGTAGGAATTTTATAATTATATTTTTCATGAAGAGGGGAAATTCAAAGGAAGGTATTGTGCAACAATTGTGTGCTAGAGTGCTTAGATGAAAACAAAACGAAAGGAAAGATTGTAGTCTGTATTGCAAATGAGACAGCTACATCGAGGGGATACATGATAGCAGAAATTGAGGAGTACACTGGAGCCGTAGGCATGATTGTCGTGGACGACTTACAGATATATGAAGCATTTGAGTACGGTACCTTTGCAGGGACTGCAATAAGTAAATCATCTGCAACAAAGATATTTTCTTACATAAACTCAACCAGGTGCGTTCGCCTACAATTCCTGCTCTTTTCACATGTTTATATCGATTCATTTGGCTCATCCAATTAGAGTGTGGCTATTTATAATCTTCCAAGCCTTGTCATTATAGAAATCCTGTTGCAACAATTACTCCATCAACGGTGGTTGCAAATGAGAAGCCGGCTACTGTTGTTGCATCATTTTCATCAAGAGGTCCTGGAGCGCTGATCCAGAACATTCTCAAGGTAAGTAGTGGCCAATTAACTTTCAGAAGCTAATTATGAGAGATCATAACAACCTCAATCCTTCAATTGATATTTGCAGCCAGACATCAGCGCACCAGGTCTCAACATCATTGTTGCAGGGGATCCTCCCAATACGTTTATAGACACAGTTCTTTCAGAGACGATGTCTACCGCATTTGACATGATGGCTGGAACATTCGTAGCAGCTCCTCATGTTAGCGGAGCTGCTGCATTTTTAAAATCTATGAATCCTACTTGGAGCCCCTCTGTTATCAGATCAGCCCTCATGACAACAGGTACTTATGATCAGGTTTTATTCTTGAAATGCATAATCCCTTAAACCAACTTTTTTCCTAGGGTTAGTTCAGGGCCATCCTTCAAGTCAGGTATTGAATTAGTTCAAGTAGTGATTGTAGTCAATGTTAATGGTAATGGGTATTTAATTATTTCAATCTCAGCATATATGTCACAAAAATCCCTGTTTCACAACTGTCTCTCTTTCTAACATCTGCACTCTAATGTATATGGCAGCCATTGTAAGGAACAATATGGGAAAATCCAATAGGAGCTATGCAACCATGACTTGTATATGAAACATCAATCGATGATTACTTCCACTTTCTGTGTAATTACGGTCTAGACTCTGAGAATATCAAGCTCATCGCCGCGAATAAAACCTATAGGTGTCCATCAGGTGCAAAGGTGGATCTGATCAGTAACATGAACTATCCAAGTATAGCCATTTCCAAGTTAAATGTTGTGAATGGGAGCACAATTGTAAGCAGAAGCGTCACAAACATCAGTCTTGATCTCACACCCACTTACAAGGTTACCATCGGTGCACCTCCGGGTCTAAGTGTGAATGTCTCTCCAGAACTTCTTCAATTCTCTCAAACTTCCAAGAAGCTATCTTTCGACGTAGTTTTTACAGCAACCAAGGTTCCCACCAAAGGATATGTTTTCGGTACACTCGTGGAGCGATGGAAAGCATAATGTTCGTACTCCTTTTGCAGTGAATCTGGTGTGGCCACCAAAGGATATGTTTTCGGTACACTCGTGGAGCGATGGAAAGCATAATGTTCGTACTCCTTTTGCAGTGAATCTGGTGTGACCAAAGCATAAGGGGCGACCTTATAGATGGTCAAGTAATAAAACAAACGAAACCAACAAGGCTGCTTATTCCTTGCATAGACCATAAAGTAATAAAACAAGCGAAACTTGCTTTTTGTAAACCTGTTTTTTTGTTAGATATAATTATCTCTCGCAATTTCTTGCACAGTCATCAATATAATGGTAAAGAGGGAAAAAATGAGTTTCTAAATTTGTTTTTTTAGATATAATTTCCAAAACACATAACTAAGAAAATATTGTTTCCCAAATCATAGGAACTCAGATAAGTACTCAACATATAAGATAATTATCCAACATATAAAAATTAGGAAGGGGTTTAATCCCCACTAACTAAGAAAATATTGTTTCCCAAATCACAGGAACTCAGATAAGTATTCAACATATAAGATAATTATTCAACATATAAAAATGAGGAAGGGGTTTAATCGCCACTAGGGCATGGGAAGGGCTAGGATTGGAAGCTAGTGCTTTGGGGGAATTAAACTTCCCAAGGGGAATTCAGGACCGAGCCTTGCAACATCCTAGTGATAAGCATCTCATCATGGGTGGATCCGTCTTTTTCCAACCAATAAGCAAGCTGACCCTGGCCCAGGCTTAGCCTAATTTAAAAAATAACATACTGACCATGGTTGATATTACATTAATGGTTGAAGTGAGATGATGGGGTTGACCTTAGTTGACAATGATTACCAATAATTACCATGGTTGACATTACTTGAGCATGATTAAACCAAGGATTAAGGAGAAGATTATGGTTGACCAAGGCTAGAAAATGTTCACAACTGACATGTGTGGAGTGGATTCATTAACCATGGTTGACCATGGCTGAAGAGGGATGATGAGGTTGACCATGGTTGAAGATAGTTGACAAGGTTAATCAATGTTGAAGAGGGTTGACTAACATTGAATAAATTTTGCCAAGGTCAACCATTGATATAACAATGTATTATTGTTACATCGATCTAATGATATTACATTACTATTGACCATTGTTACATTCAAAGGGATCATGCGGTCTTACTTATTTTATCTAGTTGGCTTTATGACACCGTAATGATTTCCTTCCAGTAATTGGTAATCAAAGAGATAAGTTAGTCTCCATGACATAACTCTTACTTGGTGAGTCTTTACCAAGGCTCTTCATAGCTCCACTCGGCTACCAAATTTAACTTTGTTGTTAGGAGTTCACTTTGTTCATCCAACCTTGCTATTTCACTTCCCTCATCCCCCATGATCCCCCATAAGGTAACATCCCTCACATTTGGTTATTCATGGAAGTGGTAAGAGGTGGTAGTAATCCCCAAGGCTAAATGACCTTCCAAGAGCGTCACCCTTGGGAGCCTCATGTTTAATGAGTCTCTTTCTATCCTTTGGTTGAGTACCTTTTAATGGTTGAATATATCTTCAAATGATCATGGTTGCCTCGGTCTAGGGTGTATTCTTACAGACATGAAATATTATACAAGACTATAACAGGTGTGTTGGTTCATGTAGGTGGGTTTTCAGGTTCTAGATTTGAAGTTGGTTCTAGTCCCAGATGTGAGGACTCAACCTGAGGTCCTCTAACTAAAACTAATTTTATCCTCTAATTTCACAACAAGGAAAATTACATGTTTATAACACAAAAATTATTTGATAATATCATATAAATAAATTTTGATTTATAACATATCAAACATTTTAATAATTTTAATCATAGAAATTTGAATAAATAAAATAACAAATGGAAGAATACATGATCCGGTGGCTTGGTTGAGGTGTTCCTACTGGGGCTGCCCAACTAAATTTGCCATCCTACCAACTAGAAATGTCTATCTAACTTCCTAGCCCAGGGTACCTCCATAGGCTCCCTAGTCCCCTGAGCCCAAGTCCAACAAAAACTACCATAGTGTGTCCAAAGAAAAAGGTTGAATACTCTCCAACCACAACCAAAATCAAGCTCACAACCAAAACCAATCTCCTTACTTCTCATTCCTTCCTTTCCCTCCAATTATTTCCTCCAATGCCAAAAATAAAGACCTAGGATCCCCCTTCTCCTCTCATCCTCCTTCCTAATATGTCTTCCCCACTCATCCACCTCAACCACCTACCATTATGGCCATTAGTATTCCCTCGTATTTTTTATTTAATGGCCTTGACTTTCCCCCCATATCTTATCCAAAAATAAATTCTAGAAGGCAAACTTGTCAAAATTTAGGAAATGAAATATTAATATTTAATTTTGAAATAAATTTGAGGAGGCAATTTGTCAAACCTTGGGAAATGAAATATTAATATTTAATTCTAAATAACTTTGGAGAGACAACTTGTAAAACCTTAGGAAATGAAATAATAATTAAATAATACATAATAATAAAATATTAATATTAATTCATATCGGTAAAATTACATATTCACAAGAATATAATAATTTAATATTCTAATACAACTTAATAATTATAAGCCAATATTTTAAGTTTAATTAAACATTAATCAAGGTTAGTCATTTATTTAATCATCTAACATTTTAAGCTTTAGAATACTAGTGTATTGATGCAAAGTGTGGGTATATAACTAGCATACACATACCTCATATGTATACTAATAATCCTTATTCGAATCAAGCATAAAAAACCAATCACCTAGCATGAAGACTGATAAGATAATATACGATATATATATATATATATATATATATATATATATATATATATATATATATATATATATATATATATATATATATATATATATATATATATATAATGAATGAATGGTAGTTTTTTTACAATCAAGGTTGTGGCTTAAATTTCACCTTGGGGGCATTTTAACAAGGGGTCATGAAATTTGATCATGCCCCTCTACATAATTAATATATTTACATAGTTATATTTTTATTATTATTTTTATACGTAACATTTCACTTGAATGGAATTATGTTCTTATAATGCTAGGCTCCCTCACTTATTATATATATAAGGGAGGATAGAGTTGTATATTTTGTCATCATTGTACTCTATTCATTGTATTGACTTGGAGAAGCCTTGTACAAAGAAATACATTAGGGTGCATGAGAAAACCCTAGAATAAAAAGGATATGTCTTCTATGTTTCATGGAGAGTTTTCTTTTTTGTGAATTTTAGGTTTTCTTGTGTGACTCTAGAGTTTATGTTATGCATGTAGACCCTAGAGAAGAACATGGAGTTGGTGTTATTCATGATGATGATTATGAAGGATCTTGTTGTACTACTAGATTTTATAACCTAGTAGAAGACATGGGCATTGGAGATAACACCATGAATAATTTTAAAACCTTATTCTTATAGGATGTGAGGCTATGGAAATATCATGATGAGAAGAAATTGATGGGTCTTGAGCATGTTGTGATGTCTTTGTTAAAAGACAAGTTGATTATTACATATTTCATGACGTTCCATGGAGGTGGTGTTGTTTATGTTAATGTAAGAGTTGAAGACCAAATATTTGAGTACACAAACCATATGATGGACAAGCATATGTGGAGAGGAGGAGTAGAGTTGTTTTTCCATGCACATGTGTGATGCAACATGTGCAGGGTTTGTAAACCCTAAGGAAGAAAACAATGGTAGTGTGAAGGGCATATGTGATAAAGTCTCGTTGATGCCAAGGGAGTAATTGTTGGTGTTGATACTAGCTTATTTTGGATCTTTAATGGTGGCTATGAATTTTCAAGATTTTACCTGGCTAGGGTTTGAAGAGGCGGATATTGTATCAATTTTATAGTAAATTTGTTCATTTGTATTTCATTTCTTCTATATATGTATAAAGTATCTTGCTATCCAAAATGGTGTGATTGCAAATTTCAATTTTCTTCTTGCATTGTCTTCGTGATTAAGTAATTTTCAAGATTTATCATTCACATTTATTTGATATAAGAAAAGTTGAAATTATTAAGTTATTTAGTATAGAACTCAAAGATAAAAATATATTTCTATTATGTAAATTATTGTAATAACGTGATTTTTATAATTGGTACAGCATTGAAGAAGTGTGCCCTAATATGATAAAAATTGTAATTTGTTTGGGGTCATAAACTACATGTATTATGAGGATTATGCTTAATTTACATATCTTTAAAAGCTCATTCCAAACTCCTTCAACAATACAACATGTCAGAGTGCTTTTTTCAAAGATGCACATTCAACCTAGCAATCTAACACTTCAACATCAAATAAAAAAACACTCAACTTCAAAGAATATATACCATGAAATACACACACACACCCAAAATTGTCTCAAATGTGCATTTTTAGCATGTCACAATCTACCCAATATACAAAATGACATCTCATGCCTAAAAATGGAAGTATGGAATATGGTGATGTAATGACTCCCCCCCCCCCCCCCCCCCCCCACACACACACACACACACACAGATATATATATATATATATATATATATATATATATATATATATATATATATATATATATATATATATATATATAACATTACCATTTTCTAATGAAATTATACCGTCTTTTTTTAATATCACCTTCTTGAATTATTAGAGATTTTTTTGGTAGCATTATAATGTTGTTTTTCTTTGTTGATGAATAAACATCTTATCACATTGTGAAATCTATATAATTCAAGAGAATAGCTTTTACAATCACTTGGTAACATTCTAATCCTTTTAACTAAAAAGTTCTATGCACCAAAATACAACCTCTTGTTTTGATAATGAAAGCATTAATCTAGTGAGCTATACCTTAAATAGGAAATACTAAATGTATACAAACATCACCATTATCTATACCAAATGTATAGACACATCACCATTATCTCTTGATTATATATACTAAATGTATAGACACATCACCGTTATCTCTTGATTAAAACGGTTATGGGTTTATTAACTCTTTCATGTTTAATGACTAAACCATTAACTATCGGGATTATTATTATAGCCTTGGAATATATTTTTATTTATTTCTATGTGCATATAGAATATATATAAACATCATAATTTGATATACATTAAAACTTGTTACGTCTTAATATCGATTATGTTATCTACATAAAATTTTTGATATGTATACACCGCTTGGGTATCGGTTTGATACAACGATTGGTATCTCTTAACCTTTTACAGAGTCCAACTCCTTTGCATTGCAATGTATGTGGTACTTCAATTTTGTTAAATTGATTACCCTAAGGCTTGATTTTTTGGGATGTTTCTGGAGTGTTCCATGATATACATGGCCATTACCAAAGAGCTCCACATTAATGTACGTTGAATTATCAACAGTATAAGATCATTACAAGGTTTAATGTACCCTAATGACTACCTTACTGCTCTTTCACACAATCATTTTATTGAGGTAATTTCACCGGAGAATCCACTCCGCGGCTAGGGTTTCACAATTAGGATTTACCTTGGCGTTTAGTACATATGTTACTTTGTGTTGACCTTTTGTGTGTCAAATAGGATGATGTAATTACTCCACGTTTTCTCTCTTGTCGGCAAGGTAAATAAGATCATAGTCTTGTTTCATAATAGTTGTATCGATCCTCTGTCGAGCATTAATTTGTTTAAATTTATGCTCACAGTTTTGTTTTGTATAAATATGTCTTCATACTATTATTTTTGTCACTTGTAGGTCCTTTAAGGTTTTCTAGAAGGAGTTAAGGTATTTGGAGGAATACCATCCCATCTCCTTTTGTATATGTGTTAGAAAACCTGCACAGATGAATCTAGCTAGTAAAGGTTGAACACACAGCTTTGCAAAGCAAAAACAATAAAAGAAAATCGAAAGAACAAAAGAATTATTCGTTAGAAAATAGGTTACAATGCTCATGATATAGCATTACTGGGTGAAGATCCTAAGGTAATGCACCATAGTGGTGATCAATGAGAAGACTCAACACCCACAACAAGTTCCGAAGAGAACTAGCCAGTTGCAGAGTGAAAGGAGGAGCAAATCAGGGAGTAAATCATGCAAAAGAACTAACCAGTTGCGGAGTTAAAGACAGAGCAAATCAGGGAGTAAATCATGCAGAAGAACTAACCAGTTGCGGAGTTAAAGAAGGAGCAAATCAAGGAGTAAATCATGCAAAAGGAATCATGCATGTAGTCCCATGCTCTAACTCAGAGTTCGCATGTAGGTGTGTAGTACTTCCAACACCCCCCCTGAACACCACTATGGGGAAAAATAGAAAATGGGCCCTGGCAACTAAGGCCAAAGGTCACCCAAAATATAGTGCAACTTGTACTAAAATTGAGGAAAGAGGGAAAACCTCATGGGAAAACCCCCCCTCAAAATACAATGTAATCAAAAGAAAAGAGCGAGAAAAGAAAGTTGCTAAGCAACTGTGTCCTTCACTCCAAGATGATCGCGCAGACAGCGAAACTTCTGCTCAGTGAATTTCTTGGTGAAGATGTTTGCACTCTGTTCTGCTGAAGGAAAAAACTGCAAATCAATGACCCGATCATGTACAAAGTCTCTGATGTAGTGCATATGGATCTCTATGTGCTTCGTTTGATGTCGTTGTACTAGATCCCTGCAAAATTTGAGAGTACTTTGGTTGTCACACCAGATGACAATGGGCTGGTGGAACTGGACGCCAACTCAGTGAGGAAGTGTTGTAGCCACAGAGCCTAAATGGTGATGTTGACTACTCCTCTATACTCGGCCTTAGCTGAAGAGAGAGCAATAGTAGCCTGCTTCTTGCTTGACCAACAGATAGGGCCAAATCCTAGACTGAGTGAATATCCGGAAGTGGACTTGCGATCAATGATGTCTCCTGTCCAATCAGAGTCTGTGAAGCCAAGGAGATTCAATCCAGTGCCTGCTGCATAGTGAATCCCGAAGGTGAAGGTGCCCTGCACATATCGGAGGATGCGCTTGGCAGCATTCCAGTGTAGCTCATGCGGCTCCTGCATGTATTTGCAAACTGCCCCTACTGCATATGAGAGATCTGGTTTGGAGTGAGTGAGGTATAATAAGCTCCCCACTAGCTGTCGGTAGAGAGTGTTGTCAACTAATGGAGTGTCACCTCCATCCTCAAGGCGGACCCCAGATAGAAAAGGAGTCGGTGTTGGCTTGCAGTTAGTCATGTTAAATCTCTCAAGGAGATCCCGTGCATACTTAGCCTGAGAGAGTTTGATGCCTGTGGCATCCTGGATGATCTCAAGACCAAGAAAGAAGTGTAATGGACCCATGTCCGTCATCAAGAACCTATCATGCAATGCTCTCTTGATTGTAGCAATGGCTGACGCTGAGCTGCTGGTGATTAGGAGATCATCCACATACAAAACTAAGATAAGAAGAGAATCATGTGTCCTAAGCATGTAAGCATTCGGATCAGACTTACATCTTTCAAAGTTTTGTGATAAGAGAAAAGAATCCATCTTCGCATACCAAGCTCTCGGGGCCTGCTTAAGGCCGTAGAGAGATTTCTTTAGTGTGCAGACCAATGATGAATCCTGAATGAAACCATGTGGCTGCTCCATGTAGATCTCCTCAAATAGGTCTCTGTGAAGAAAGGCGTTCTTCACATCCATCTGATGTACTTCCCACCCCTGGGCAGCCACAATGGCAAGTGTAAGGTGTATGGAATCCATCTTTGCTACTGGAGCAAAGGTCTCGTGATAATCAATGCCATGCACTTGTTGGAAGCCTTTGGCTACTAGCCTTGCTTTCCTTCTAGTGATTTGCCCATCTACAACACTCTTGGTCCTGTAGACCCATTTTCATCGGACAAGTTTCCTTCCTAAAGGAATGGGGACCAGATCCCAGGTCTGGTTCTCGAGGAGGGAGTTATACTCCTCCATGGTGGACTCCCAAGATGGATGCCCAGCAGCCTCAACATAAGAATGTGGATCAGAAGACTGAACCAAACGAAAATGCCAGGATGGCAATGGTTCAGTGGCAATGAGGACAAGAGGAGGCTCAATAAACTCTGAGCTAGTCCTCTGCAGATCAGAATTATCCCCCACAAGAGAATTTCTAGCAGCTGTGTGGTCTTGTGCATATATCTGACGTAAGATCCTTGTTCTCTGATTTATGACAGACGAATATGATTCACTGCTAGAAGCCTGATCTGGGCTTGGATGTGGATCATCATTTGCATGCACTAGATTTTTATCTGAAGACTCTGTCTCTGCATCTGCATGCTCTACCTCGACATCTGCATGCTCTGTATCTTCATCTGAGTGTACTAAGTCATCATCTCGGACATGATGTAGATAAAAGGTGTCTGCATGCAGCAATTGAGGTGCATGCAAGAGACTTTCCTCAAATTTGACACTTCACTCAATGATGAGCTTGTTCATAGAGGAAATCAGGAGCCGGTATCCCTTCACACCATCAGGGTATCCAAAAAGATGCACTCAATGCTTTGTGGATCAAGAGCTTTTCTCTTTTAAGAGGGGATCCTGGCCCATGCTCGGGAGCTGAATACACGAAAGTGGGTGACCTCTGGTTTAGTGCCGCTCTAAGGCTCAAAGGGGGTCTGATCCTTGACAGAACTATGAGGAGATTTGTTCTGGATTTAGTTAGCACAATTAAGTGCTTCAGCCCATAGCTTATGAGGCAGTGACTTAGCATGCAACATGCAGGAAGCCATCTCTTTAAGAGATTGGTTCTTTCTCTCGGAAACTCTGTTCTGCTGCGGAGTGTATGGAACTGTGTACTGCAACTATATGTCAGACTGAAGGCAAAGGTTCCGAAGTGTTGTGTTAACATATTCCCCCCCATTTTCTGTACGGAGGGCTTTGATCTTTCTCTCTAACTGTGTCTCAACTAGTGCTTTGAAATCTTCAAAGTGCTCAAATACTTCAAATTTGTTCCTGAGAAGATACACCCAAGTATACTGTGAGAAATCATCAATAAATTTAAGCACATACCTTGCTTTGTTGATGGAATGATGAGGAAAACGCCCCATTAGATCACTATGGATCAGATCTAGAGGAGAGGATGCTCTGTGAGTCTTGCCAGTGTCAAACTTTTCTCTAAGATGTTTGCCAAGGACACACCCTTCACAAACGCCATTGGAGAAACTGATATTTGGAAAGCCTTCCACCATCTCATGCTTACTTAGCTGCTGCATATACCTGTAATTTAAGTGACCAAACCTCTCATGCCAAAGCCTACTACTATCATCAGCATGTGTAAGCAATAAGGAGGATTCAGATTCAATAAATTTAGAAAATGTATACAATCTGGCTCTATTGTTTACCTCACCAGTTGCAATTTTGGAGCTGCTATGTAGGTCATATATGTTCACTACATCTGGAGTGAATTCCACTCTCTTTCCGGTGCCAGAATGAGTGATCTGATAAATTGAAAGTAGGTTTACCGAAATTTTTGGAACATGAAGCACATCTTCAAAGCTTCTGTGTAAAAGTTCCACTCTACATTTTCCGGTGACCTCAATAGGTGAGTCATATCCCATGAGGATGGGAGGTCCTTTGCATGCATCCAAAGAGGAATAGACTTCCTTTGTAGCAGCCATATGATGTGATGCACCATAATCTATAATCCATGCATCAAGAGAAGAATTAATTGCAACTAAAGCATGAAAATTGTTACCTTTCCCGCGTGGCGGATCCTCAGTTTTATTTTTGGCGCCCTGAGGGATGTGGTCCCCAAGGTTGTGCTTCTGAAGGGTTTCTGCCATTTGGTCAATTTGTTTCTTCATGCAAGGGAATTCTGGATGGAATCCTCTTTGACAGTAGGTGCATCTGTTTCCTTTCTCCCCTTTCTCATTTCTCGAGCCGGAGGAGTCATTGAAGGGCTTGGTGTACCCTTCATTCTTTGGATGAGAATGCGCTTTCCCTTGTCTTTTTGCTGCTGATTTTTCTGATTTGAATCAGATCTGTGATTTTTATTGTGGCTGCCATCATGCATAGCAAGTGCATACGCTTTTGGAGGTTTGATTTTCCCCATGCCAATGAGTTTATCTTGCTCAAAAATAAGGGACTCCATAAATTTTTTGAGAGAAGGCATAGTGTAGGATTTACCTGTTGCGAGCCTTACTAAATGAAATGTAGACACAAAGATGGAGTATTCTGGTCCGAGCTTTGACATAATAGAGAGAACTTGACGACTCTCCTCCTTGGATTTTTCAATTCCACAACCCTTGAGTTGGAGCAATAGATCATTATATTTGGTGAAGAAGTCTTGAATTCTCTCATACTTTCGTGGATCCAATGACAGCAACTCCACTTCGAGCAGATGTCCTTTAATCTCATCCTATTTCCCGTAGAGTTCTTCAACCTTTTTCCAAACCTCATTGGCAGTATTGCAGGCAGATAGATGAAACTGCAACTTTGGAGAGATGCACATGCATATGGATTTATGGGCCTCATCCATACGGTTGAGGTACTTGGATTTCTCTATGGCTGAAGTGGGTTCCACTTCTGTAGCCATGGTAATCCTATACAACCCTTTATGACGAAGACATCGAGCCATTTGGTCCTTCCATTCATGATAGTTGTATGGTGTTAGGATCGATGCTTTGGGAAACTCCATTTTTCTGTCGATCTTCGATCTCCAAGCTGTAATACCTGCAAAATAAAGTACTGGTGCGCCTTTTATCTAGCAACCTGTGGGCTCTGATACCATGTAAATGTGTTAGAAAACCTGCACAGATGAATCTAGCTAGTAAAGGTTGAACACACAGCTTTGCAGAGCAAAAACACTAAAAGAAAATCGAAAGAACAAAAGAATGATTCGTTAGAAAATAGGTTACAATGCTCATGATATAGCATTACTGGGTGAAGATCGCAAGGTAATGCACCATAGTGGTGATCAATGGGAAGACTCAACACCTACAACAAGTTCCGGAGAGAACTAGCCTGTTGCGAAGTGAAAGAAGGAGCAAATCAGGGAGTAAATCATGCAAAAGAACTAACCAGTTGCGGAGTTAAAGAAGGAGCAAATCAGGGAGTAAATCATGCAGAAGAACTAACCAGTTGCGTAGTTAAAGAAGGAGAAAATCAAGGAGTAAATCATGCAAAAGGAATCTTGCATGTAGTCCCATGCTCTAACTCAGAGTTCGCATGTATATGTGTAGTACTTCCAACACCTTTGCCTGGTTTCTTAATGTGATACATTGTGTATTTTTTCAACTCTTTCTCTGGTAAACATCGTAAAGGTTTCACACCTGCATTCGGCGTTGTCGGCTTTTCCAGGTAACAGTTTAACTTGTGGTCTCTATTTTAACACTCAAAATTCAGTTTGGGTTTCCTTTCCTGGCAGCATAATCACCAACTCAAAATTCATTCACGATGACTCTCGAATATTTTTGAATGGCTACATAAGCCACCTCTCCAAGAGTAAGGTTTTATAGTTTTGCAACTCATTTCCTTTTTCTACTTTAAGTCTTATTTCTAATTCGAGACCGTTACTTAACCTCTCAAAGAATAGGGTTTTATAGTTTTGCAACTCATTTCCTTTTAGTACTTTAAGTCTTATTTCTAATTCGAGACCGTTACTTCAAATTTTTAGAGTTATTGTTATTTTTCATACTCTAGGGTTTGCTCCCTATGTCGGTCCTTGTACAATTTTTGTTTGAATATTGTTAACATTTTTGTAGTTTTTAATTTTTAATAAGAATTTTTTTTTTTTAAGTCTTTTCAATTATACCACCTTAGTTATAGGCTTTCTTCATTTGTAAATTAAAACCCTACTTTTTCGAACTTTATGTTACAGTGTATCCCAAAGTAAAGGGATATTTTTTGGGTTTTACGTATGAATGAAATTCTCCACTCTCATGGAAAAGGTTTTGGTTCTCTTCAAGCTTATGGTTAAATATTTACCAGATTTATTCTTGTACAATACACATTCGAGTCCTCGTCTTATTTAGCATCTTTCGAAGCAGGTAAGGATGCACCCAAGTTTTATCCTCGAATATCACAGGGAAAACTTTTTCCTCTTTCAATATTTCTTATTTTAAATTTTTGTTTACTTTTATTTCCATAATAAGTAACATATGCTAACTGAATTTCATATCACCTTTTACACATGTACTGTTAATCTTTCTAGCTAGAGCGAATTTGTTTGGAAGAGTTTATTGTAGTCACTTTTCAACACTCATTGAGCTCTTATATTTTTGTTCCAGGTCGGTTGTCTGGATTTTATTTCTTGAGCTAGTGATGCTTGTACCGGTGTTTTTAATTTGACCGAGTTATATTCTGAAGATGACACAGCTTTTTGTGTCCCTTTCATATTAGAAACTCATTAGCGGCATAATACCTTTGTTGTAGTGAAATTTTCATTTTTCTTTAATTTGCTCGGAGAATTTTGCAAAATTCCTCCAGTACAGAGTTTTTCGGATTATATACATGAAATTATGACTTGGTGTTTATAATATAATTATTTTTAAATTAATTGGTTATTTATATATAAAAAAAATCATGAGTCTTTACTCTAGAATTCTTTATATTCTCGGCATAGTTTTTTTCCACAATTTTCACATAAAGGTAATGTTTGATATAAGTTTATTTCTTGGTTTTTAAATCTTTTGTAAATGTATGGAATTTATTCACTATGTATAAAACCACTCACCAATATTAGATGATTATAGTCCTGTAATGGTATTTTCTTTCCTTCATAATTTTACCCAAGCTATAGCTTGTTATTTGTATTTATTTATATATTACTTATGTATTTGTTCATAAATACAAATACAATTATCTATAAGTATAGAATTATTACCAAGAGCAGTAACATTTGTTACTCTACTTCTTTTATTTACGTAATTAATATATACATATTGTTGGACACCTAATCTACTAAGGGTTAAGGTGTGGAAGTTGAACAGTCAAAGGGAGTCCAAGAGACGTTGGAAGATGAATCGAACAATCACAAGAATGTATTATAAATGTACATCTATGTTAATAGTAAATGAAATTCACCATTTTATCACTCATGTCTCCTCACATTCCATGTGTGTCAAACATGGTATCAAAGGGCAGGCCAATCCTGGGCACTTTTAGATCCTGTCAGATCTACCATTATGGTGAGACTCTGCTTGTCTAATTGATTATTTCAAGAGCGATAATTTATATTCCCCACTAGCTATAATGCTAGCTATTTATGCTCAGCGCTCCCTCTGACCATCACTTATGTTGGCGCTCTGTCAGGCACTATTCACCTATTTTCCTGCGCATGCTCTGAATATCAGGGACAATTACAAGATCGAGTTCAATAGAGACTCTGATGGGGGTAATTCTGTTCTACTCAGATCTAAGGGATTGAATATTTGAAACAGGGGCATTGGCATTCTACGCTCAAACTCGTTCATCGCTTTCCTAAATGAGCTCGTTTTGACTTAAGAGTTCATACTTTTTATTGGTCGAGTATTGATATAATACATTTTGTAAGCGCATAGCCTAATGAGGCGGAGGAGCTGCCCCGAAAGTTATGGAAATTCCGATTATATTCAGAGGCGGCAAAGATTTTTGTAAATCCAAGTTATGGTTGTTAAACTTTAAAATTTTAGGTGTCCTAGAGGTTTTTGATGGTGTTGAATCCGTTTCCACCATAAAAAACATGATTCAAACACTATCTCTACAATATTTTTTGAAATTTTTTTGCTCAGATTCCAGCCACTTTTGACCATCCGGGCAATTCCTCCACCTTGTTAAACGAGGCCTTTTGTAAGAAAGCACAGTTTCCCTTGGATTTTCTTCTTCTTGGGATTTTCGTCTTTCATTGAAAGTTCGAAGGTTGTCACAGCTCACACCAGTGTGAATGAATCGTCAAGAGAGGTGAATATCTTGTTAAAAGATTCATTGAGAATCCTGAAAATAAGAAGATGAAAAACAAGTATGTGCTAGTTTGTTCCAAGATGGGTTAAACACACTCTCATCCCACTTGCATAAGAAGGGAGACTTGAATGCATTCTGGATTTGAATAAATCTGCACTTTATTGGCTTATATATATGTGTTATTGTATGTTGGTCCATTGGTTAATTTAGAACGGTGGTTTGAAACTCTGGTTCGTCGTTGACTCTTTTTCGAATAGTTTCCAATGATGAGAACCTGTCCGCTCTAATATGCCCAAGAAATCCCAAATGCCTTGCGATTGCTTCTGTGTGTCTGGCTAGAGAAGTCTCCGATCATGATGATGTTCTTTCTTCAACTCTATTGACCTTCATATGTGAAGATGTTCTACTAGTTCTTGGTACTGGTGGCAGAGACCTGGCAGCTCTGATAGTGAAAGTAGATGGCAAAGATCTCTAAAATTCATCTTATTCCCTTATTAGAGAACTAACTAATCTGGGTGGCAATATTTCTTCAACTTCGTGAACTAGTGATTGTGGAGATGTTGCAGATATTGATTCCAAAAATGGGTCTCTTTCAACTTCAATATTTTGATGAAGAGAAGTAGGATGTTATGACATTTTAGTGTGTTCCCTAGCTGTAGCAGCAGAAGATTCCAATCCTTCAACTTCAATCATTAATGTGTTGAGATTTTCTGTTTGAGTCAAATAGGAAAAAATCTCTGAAGGATGACAACAATAGGGATTCAGTTCCTATATTAACTCCAAGTTGTTGGGAGGGAGTTAATGCCTCCTATATTTGATGTGAGGGAGTTAATGAGGCTGTTAGATTTTCTATGCTATATAACAGGCAACCATTCGGATGGTTTGCTAAGAGGGTGAGAGTTTTATGAGGTTTTCATTATGTAATCTCCAATTTGATTAATAAATTCCTGATGCCTATGTTTGGTGGACGTAGCCCAGATTGGTTGGGTGAACCACGTTAAAAACTGTGTTTATATGCTTGATATTTTGCTGTGTGTTTAATTGATTTGCTGTGCTTCTGAATTCCAACAATTGGTATCAGAGCATGTTGGAGGCCTGGCGCAGCGGAGGAGGTTCTGCATAACGTGGTCCTGCTGGAGCGTTGAAATGAACATCGCTGGTGCTGTTGATTGCTGCGTTGGAGGTATATCGTGGCTGAGCATTGGCGTAAAGGCGTCTGGCTGCTGTTTGTAAATGAAAGGAGCCGCAGCCAGAGGGAATTGGTGAGGGAAGTGAACATCCCTTCATTAAAATCAGAAAATTCATTTGAAACAGATTGCTGGTATGTTTTTTATAAACTTTGTGGTGCGTTGATTTTTCAAATCGTGCAGAGACGGTGTGAATATACATGGATATATATTGAAAAACGGATTTGATATATATATTGGTACTGCGCGTGTTTTTTAAAATCCAACGGATCTGATATATATTGGTACTGCGCATGTTTTTTTTTTTAAAAGCCCGAATGTCATTCAATTGAATTGTCCTTTTGATTGCAACCGAGGACTATTGTTTTAACAAAACCACCCAATTTCTGCGTGAGTGGCATTGAACCTCACGGGTTAAGTGTTAAATCTGATCAGCATTAAAAGTCCAGGGCGCATATATCTACAGAGGAAGTTTTATAAACCTTATCAAAGAATATCTATTCTCTAAACAAGGCAATTTGGAGACCGCCTGCGTGCTGACTACGCTGGTGTAGGTGCACGCTGTAGCAAAGATAACATTCTACCTGTGCGCATGAATATTTGTGTGAGCCAGAAGCTAAGAAAACAAAACATTTTGTTTGTTGGTTTTTTATTTTTTGGCGGTGATCTGAAATAAATGTAACTTGCCCAGCAAATGAAAATTTTTAAAGGCAAAGGTACAAAGACATAGGCAGACAATTTTTTTTTGTGAAGGGAAGATATTTTGTTTTAAAGGCATAGGCAATTTTTTTTTTAATTGCTGGTATTTAAAACGTTTATATTGGAGATTACTGTGTTTTTTGCTGATATCAAATGGCGAAAACTCAAAGTGCCCGTTTTGAAATTGAGAAGTTTAATGGCAAGAATAATTTTGAGATCTGGAAGGTGAAGATGCACGATCTGCTGGTTCAACAAGGTGTGGCAAAAGCACTGTTGGGGAAAAACAAAAGGCCTCCTTCCATGACGGAGGATGAATGGGATGAGATGGACGATAGAGCTCTGAGTGCAATTCGGTTATGTCTGGCGGACGATGTTCTGTTCAACATTGTGTCAGAGAAATCCGCCGCAGGCTTGTGGTCAAAGCTTGAGAAGCTCTATATGACGAAATCTTTGACAAATCAGATTCTCCTGAAACGGCAGCTTTACGGTTTGCGGATGAAAGAAGGTACCTCAATTGCTGATCACCTGAATGTTTTTAATACCTTATTGGTGCAATTAGACAGTCTAGATGTGAAATTTGATTCAGAGGATAAGGCAATAACTCTATTATGTTCATTGCCTGAATCTTGGGATCACTTTGTTACTTCCATAAGCTTTAGTACATCAGATATCCTTGAGTTTGACGATGTTGTCGGAGCCTTGTTGGCTGAGGAGACGAGGAAGAGGTCAAATGCAGACACCTCTACATCAGAGGTAATGATGGTCAGAGGTCGCTCACGAGAGAGACACTCCAGGGGAAAGCATAGCGACTCTCGTTCGAAGTCCAAAGGAAAGAAGCCCAAGGTGAAGTGCTGGCATTGTGGCAAGGCTGGACATCTGAAAAAGGATTGTTGGAAGCGAAAGCAAGCTGCTAAAGAAGGCTCTTCGACAGAAAAGAAGGAAGCCAACACCACAGATACAGGTTCAGTATCTGGTTCAGGTATGAGTGATGAGGTATTGTCAGTTAATATGTCAAAACATGATCAACATTGATTGTTAGATTCCGGGGCATCTAACCACATGTGTATTCATAAAGATTGGTTTAAAACATATAGATCAATTGATGATGGTGTTGTGTACATGGGTAATGATGTAACATATAATATTGTTGGGATTGGAAGCATACAACTACAAATGTTTGATGGAACAACTAGAATATTAACTAATGTGAGGCATGTACCAAATTTAAGGAAAAACTTGATTTCATTAGGAGCACTTGATTCAAATGGATATAAAACTGTAATTCAAGGTGGAGTTATGAAAATCTATAAAGGTATCTTACTAGTTATGAAAGCTAAGAAAGTAGGAAATCTATTTCAGTTAGAAGGTAGAACTGGGTCAGATCATGTGTCTGTGTCTGAACATGACAGTAGTTCCATTCACTTATGGCATCAAAGATTGGGGCATATGAGTGAAAGAGGATTGAAAATTTTGGCGGACCGAAAGTTACTTCCTAATCTAAGACCTGGAAAATTGGATTTCTGTAAACATTGTATGTTTGGTAAACAAAGTAAACAAAAGTTTAAAACATGCAAACATACTAGTAAAGGCATACTTGATTATATCCATTCAGATGTTTGGGGTCCAGCCCCTACAGCATCATATGGTGGTTCGTCTTATTTTGTATCATTCATTGATGACTTTTCCAGGAAGGTCTGGGTCTACATGTTGAAGAGAAAGTCTGATGTTTTTACAGTTTTCAAGCAGTTTAGAGCATTGGTAGAAAACAACACTGGTAGAACTATAAAATGTTTAAGAACTGACAATGGTGGTGAGTTTTCCTCCAAGGTGTTTGACAGCTATTGCAAGGATGCAGGGATCGAGAGACATAAGACCACGGTTTATACTCCTCAGCAAAATGGAGTTGCTGAACGCATGAACAGGACTCTTCTAGAGAGAGCAAGGTGTATGCTGAGTAACGCCGGGTTGCCGAAGGAGTTGTGGACGGAAGCAGTGGCAACAGCTTGTTATGTGATAAACCGATCTCCATCGATGGCTATAGACTGCAAGATTCCGCAAGAGGTATGGAAAGGACACCCTTGTGACTATTCTAAACTCAGAGTGTTTGGTTGTGATGCATATGCTCTAGTGCCTAAACATCAGCGAACTAAACTAGATCCAAAATCGAAAAGGTATGTCTTTGTTGGGTATGGTGATGGAACAATGGGATATAGATTGTGGAATCCTACTACCCACAAAATCATCATCAACAGAGATGTAAAGTTTGATGAATCCTCTCTTGTACAGTTAGATGTAGATAGAAGATTGAAACAGGATGATGTATCTGATTTCCAGCATATTCAGTTTGACAGCATTTCTAATGATAGTCATAACGACCATAGTTCAGATTCTAGTCATGAACAGGTTTCAGAATCAGATTATGAATAGGGTTCAGATGGAGGACAAGAATAGGTCTCAGATGGCGATCATGAAGAAATTCCTACAGTTGATAGACAGCCAATTGTGGAAGCACCAGAAACATTCTTAAGGAGGTCTACAAGGATCAAACGCCCTCCGAGAAGGTATGATGATCATGTTACTTCAATTGCTTTGATAGCTAATGATGATGAACCTTTGTGTTATCAGGAAGCTGTAGAAAGTTCAAATAGTGACAAATGGAAAGCAGCCATGAAGGAAGAAATGATGGCCTTAGGTAAGAATGGCACGTGGGATCTGGTTGAACTTCCCAAAGGCAGGAAAACTGTGGGATGCAAGTGGGTGTTCAAGGTGAAACGGGGTGTGAATGATACGGAAGACAGGTAGAAAGCAAGGCTGGTTGCAAAAGGGTTTTCTCAGAAAGCTGGTATTGACTTTCATGAGATTTTTTCGCGAGTGGTTAAAATTGTTTCAATTAGAATTGTGTTAGCATTAGTGGCTTTGTTTGATTTGGAGTTGCAGGAGTTAGATGTTAAGACTGCATTTCTACATGGTGATTTAGATGAGGAAATATATATGGAACAACCGGAAGGGTTTGTTCAGCATCGCAATGAGAAATTTGTCTGGAGGCTCAAGAAGTCATTATATGGCCTGAAGCAGTCGCCTCGGCAGTGGTATAAGAAGTTTGATTCTTTCATGTTGAGTCAGAAATATGTAAGAAGTGAATATGATCATTGTGTTTATTTTAAGCAGTTAAATAATGGCATGTTCATTATCTTAGTGTTATATGTTGATGATATGCTTTTAGCAAGCAAAAGCATTGAAGAAATCAACAGGTTGAAGACTCAGATGGCAAGGACGTTTGATATGAAAGATCTAGGAGCGGCAAGACAGATTTTAGGCATGGAGATTTTCAGAGACAGGAGTAATGGTAAGCTGTGGCTATCACAACAGATGTATGTTGAGAAAATACTTTTGAGGTTTGGTATGAATAATGTGAAGCCTGTTTCAGTCCCTTTAGCTTCCCATTTTAAGCTTTCTTCGAGTTTATGTCCTAATACAGATGAAGAAAAGGATTATATGTCTCGAATTCCGTATGCCAATGTAGTAGGGTGTTTAATGTATGCGATGGTTTGTACTCGACCAGATATTTCACATGCAGTTGGGGTTCTCAGCAGGTACATGGAAAATCCGGGTAAAGAACACTGGTCAGCAGTGAAATGGGTGCTTCGGTATTTGAGAGGCACAAGTAGTTATTGTATTTCTTACAATAAGAGTAGTGAATTTGTTTGCAGATATGTTGATTCCGATTTTGCAGGTGATTTGGATAAGAGAAGGTCAACTTCAGGGTACGTCTTTACTCTTGCAGGTGGAGCTATCAGTTGGATGTCAAAGCTACAGAACATTGTTGCTTTGTCCACTACTGAAGCAGAATACATTGCTGCTTCACATGCTTGCAAAGAGGCGGTTTGGTTGAAAGGTTTGCTTGGTGAATTTGGTAGGTTACAGGACAACATCAGGTTGCTTTGTGATAGTCAAAGTGCAATACATTTGGCTAAGAATCCAGCCTATCATAGTAAATCAAAGCAGATTCCAATCAAGTATCATTTTGTAAGACAGGTTATCACTGAAAGGGGAGTCTCTCTTGAAAAGGTGCATACAAAGGAGAACTGTGCAGACATGTTCACGAAACCAGTTTTGTTGGAGAAGCTACGCTGGTGTTTGGCTTCTCTTGGCTTGCAGAAAAGATAAAATAATAATAACAGGGCATCAGGCGAATTGTTGTCAAGGTGGAGATTGTTGAGATTTTCTGTTTGAGTCAAATAGGCAAAAATCTCTGAAGGATGACAACAATAGGGATTCAGTTCCTAGATTAACTCCAGGTTGTTGGAAGGGAGTTAATGCCTCCTATATTTGATGTGAGGGAGTTAATGAGGCTGTTAGATTTTCTATGCTATATAACAGGCAACCATTCGGATGGTTTGCTGAGAGGGTGAGAGTTTTATGAGGTTTTCATTATGTAATCTCCAATTTGATTAATAAATTCATGATGCCTATGTTTGGTGGACGTAGCCCAGATTGGTTGGGTGAACCACGTTAAAAACTATGTTTATGTGCTTGATATTTTGCTGTGTGTTTAATTGATTTGCTGTGCTTCTGAATTCCAACATAATGGTGAAGTTGTCCACCTCCATCTATGTCCAACGATGAAATTATAAACGTTCCCACTATTGGAAGCATTGAAACAATAGTCTTCAACGTACCCTCTCTGCGTTTAGCGTTGACTATGTATGCAACATTAAATTCAAGACTGTAAGCTCTTTCTTATTGTCTATGCATCATTATCATCGAATTATTCTAAGGTAGCCTCCAACATTGAATATGAAGTTGTGATATGCTCAATCACTTGACCTTCCAGTAATAAACCACTTAAATTTGGTGACAACACATTTGCATGTTCATCAGGATTTACCATTTGAGAGCTACCTATTTTCAAGCAACACATCATCAATGATATCGCAAAGTAAGGTAGCAAGATAAATGGACTTTCCTATAGAGCATTAAAATTGGCTTTAACAATTTTTTGTGTGTTCAAGAGCTCTGAGGGTGAGACGAGAAAGCGATCAATTTTTGAATAGTTGCTGCTGGAGGAATATTATCGAAAGACGATAGTGGATGTACCAACTAACCTCTCCTACAAAGGGTTTTACGTTTATGAAGTGTTGAAAGTCTAGTAAATGCATTGAGTTTGTCCAACCTACTTACTATATACATTGCAAGTATTTTTAGTGAAGACAAGCTAGTTTCATAAGCTTGGATCTCAAGGTTTTATAAGCTTGCATCTAAACATTGTTTATTGTATTGTGAAAGTCTGAGGTAACGACAGAGTTCAGGTTTCTACTTGCAACCATATTGCGCACAGGACAAATTTTTAGATTTGATACTATAGAAAGCTTCTCTAAGTAGTATAATATTGACGCTCATATAAGTTTCCACAAGTTTAGTAAGTATTTCAGAGTGAGATTGTTACTCCTATTAGTGATCCTGGAACCCCAGGTGTTAATGATCTTGGTGCACAACTTTCATAAGCATTAGGCACTGTTTATATTCTTTAAAGTTGCAGCAATTTGGCATTATCTAAGATATATGTTCATAAGTTCACTTTACATTCTAAGCAAGTGCATTTGTAGTTGAAGCATTATTGTCAAATGGATTGAATTGATGATGCATTAAAGTTATTGAATACTCTAATTTATTCCACTGTTGATGGGATGGTAAAAGTCAGTAAGGAAACTCTTTTTGACATCAAAATTTGTCTACAAAATGCACAAGAAAACATTGATTTTTTGCAGTTGGAGTCTCAGCTTCAGCAAGATGAGTTACAACAAAAAAGACATCCTTTTAAAATTGGTTTTGTTATGAAAAATCCCCTATTTCACTTTGAAATAGGATCTTATCAAAAACCAGCAAGTCATCAAGTCAATAATGTTGAGGTTGATTCAGATCAACTGCTCATTTCAGAAGAAGATTTAAATATAGGTGTGGAAATTCATTCTACACTTCCCAAGGCAATCATCAGAACTTGGGAAGATCTTGTCAATAGTAAGAAAAAAATAGGTCTTGGATATGATAAGGAGGTGTCCTTTCATATTCCAGATTACTCAAAGCCTATCTAGTTTCAGAGTGTCGGATACCTTCATGACAGCTCACCTTTAGTTGTTCCAGATTCTGGTCCTCTTCCACAACAACCACAACAGATTGTTAAATGCCAACGTTGTGACAGAGTTGGCCATATGAAATAGCATCATTTTGATCTTCATCCACGTGATCATAATCATAAAACTACTCATTCTTCAAACATATGCTTGAAAAAAGCCTCGTGCAAGAACAAAGATTCATGATCTTGGAGTAATCGCTTCTTGGAAATGGGCTTCAACTTCCAAGAAGATATTTCAATCATATTTTGGAACTTGTTCTAGAGTATTGAATAGTCTTGCAATTGATTTTTCTCCATCTTCTCACCTTTTATATGACAGGGGGGAAGTGATGGTCATATACAAGCTTCAAAGCCACATGAAGTGAGCCTGGGCCACAACCTACCATACTAAATTCATAGTTGTATCCAGAGATAGAGATGTGCTTGAGCATGCCTTTGGTTGGTGGTTAGCCTTAAACCATTTATCCGGGGTTGAGACCTTCCTTTTCAGGTTGAGCTTATCCCTCTTCAAATAATTGGGGACACTTCCTCTAGAAGAAGACTTTAGCTTCTTGCCAATTCTGGAAGAGTTCCTGGAATTGCATTAATAATTCCAGAGTTTTTGGTCATCCTTAAACCATCGCAGGTTGTAGACCTCCCTTTTCTAGGTTGAAGGTATCCCTCTCCAAATCTTTATGGACACTTCCTCTAGCAGAAGATTTCAGCTTATTGCCAGATTTGGAAGAGTTCCAGGAACTGCACTAAGCATTCCAGTGTTGGTGGTCATCCTTAAACAACCCCCTTATACCAGCATTTCAGAGAGCACATTCAACCTAGTGCTGCCATGCATATTTTTCACATTTTTTATTACAACTCTCTTCTTGGACTCATACATACCCCTTTGAATTAAGGGGGGGGGGGGGGATGTTGAACACCTAATCTGCTGAGGGTTAAGGTCTGGAAGTTGGGCAATCAAAGGGAATCCAAGAGACGTTGGAAGATGAATCCAACAGTCACAAGAATGTATTGTAAATGTACATCTATGCTAATAGTAAATGAATTTCACTATTTTATCACTCATGTCTGCTCACATTCCATGTGTGTCCAACACATATATATTATATATAAATGCTATTATCATTCTTATAATTTGTAATGAGAATAACTTTCTCGCATGAAAAAGAGTTATTCTTTCTAATCATATATTCTTTAACACCAACCAATCTTGTATTGTACGCTCTTAATTTATCATGGAATCTAAACTTCATATAACTAGTATACAATTGTATTATTTTCTGTTTATAAGTTACAATAATAACATTCTAGACATTTATTTTTCCTACTTTTCCATTTATTTTAACAACTGAACTGTAGAAAAATAAACATAACTTCTTCTTTGCCCGTGTACTTTCAGAAATCAAAATTTTCTACAATATCTTTTATTCATTACACATAAAATGTTAAGTAGTTTTGAAAAAAAGAATAATACTAAACAAATTTCTTCTATGAACAAATAAATAATCAATACAAGCAGAAACACCAAATTGAACAAATATCTGGGAAATTGATAGCTAAATACTTGGCTCTTCCCAAACTTGACTCAACAAACTGCTTGTACCCCCAAGAAACTATGCATGCAATTCTTCTTTTGTACGTTAATTCTTGCTTCTCTTTAGTCTCTCCAATTGTTAGGAAATTAGCTCACAAAAAGATAGAAAATATAGATCAACGCCTTAGAATTCAGCCTCTTTGAGGGGGCAACCTCCTTTACATTACACAAATGACAATTCTTGGATGATACAAATGACAAGACCTCCTTTCTATTTATAGGAGTCTAAGGGGTCATAATAAAATCAGAGACGACATAACAATAATAATGTAAGGGCACAATAATAACAATAGTGGGCTTATATGGGGCACAATAATAGCAATATGGGGACTACATGGGAAAAAAAATATAATAAGGGGGATGTATTAATAACAATAAGGTGTTACACTAGTAGTATAGGGACCTAACATGCCCTTCTCATTCAAAAAGTGTTGTCCTCAACGCTTGAGTAGTTCTTGATGCTTCTGTATAAAATTCTCGTCCTCCCATGTGAAATCTTCAGTGGGTAAGTTCTTCCACTTGATGAGATACTCTAAAATTGATTGATTTCGTAGTTGTCAGGTTCTTGTTTCTGTGACCACTCCAGGATCCAATATGATTTTTCCTTCCTCGTGAAGTTCTGGCAATATTGTTTGAACTAGGATATTATGCAACTTTTGAATGAGTGGCCACACTTCTTCATCCTTTTTCCATTCATCCCTTGCTTTATTTATCCAATCTGGTTGGATAATAGAAATAGCACAAAACAATGATTGCACATCCTCATCCTTTCTTGAGAGTGCATCTGCAACAACATTTTGCTTCCCTTTTTTGTAGATGATTTCAAAGTCATAACCTAACATATTTGTGACCCATTTTTTTTGTTCTTCTACAGATAATCTGTGTTCTTAAAAGTATTTAAGACTATCATGATCCATTTTTATCTTGAAGTGTGTTCCCATTAGGTAAGGTCGCCATTTCTTAAGTGCATGTAGTATCACTAACATTTCCTTCTCATAAATAGCTTACTTGAGATGTAGCCGTAAAAGTACCCAATCACCTACATCAAAACTTCTTTCAGTGCAATGTTGATATACCTGTTATTTCATTCAATTTTGCACCAAAGTGTCGTTATCCTTTAAAAGTTGGAGAACTTGTTGTGGATGCTCGATGTGATATTTCACTGCTTGAATCTTTTTCTTCTTGATATGTCCTTCTATCTTGAGAGTTTGAGGAGTGGTAATTCCTTCCAATGCATTACAAGATATGTTCGGATTCATTCCTTGATGCTTGATGTGATCTTTCACTTCTTGAACTTTTTTCTTCTTGATATGTCCTTCTATCTTGATAGTTTGAGGATTGGTAATTCTAGCCAATGCATTACAAGATATGGTTGGATTCATTTCTTCTTTCTCGATGTGATCTTTCACTTCTTGAACCTTTTTCTTCTTGATATGTCCTTCTATCTTGAGAGTTTGAGGAGTAGTAATTCTTGCCAATGATTTACAAGATATGGTCGGATTCATTTCTTCTTTCTCTAGGATTGGTTCCTGGTGTATATCCTCTTCTTTTGATGTTTCTTGATCATTTTCTTCCTCCTCTTCACAATCAATGTAAAATAATTGCTTCTTAACACACTTATGACCTTTAACGTATTTGTTATCACAATTGTAACAAAGCCCTTTTGCTCTTTTTTATTCCAATTGTTGTGGTGTCAACCTTGTAGGTTGTGGAAGGCTAGGAGAAACAAAACTTCCATATTTGTAGTTATGAGGGGTAGACTTCCTTGTTTCCATAATTTTTCTTTCCACTTTTCTTGCTGACCTGAATTCCGTCTCCAATGAATCAGGTTCCCAAAGACGAACCTCATGTTGAATGTTATGCTTTAAAGTCCCTATGGAGACATCAGTCCTCTGCTTCTCTGGAATATCATTTTCCCTTATATTCAATTTTTGAAAGTCCTCAATGTGCTCTACCATTGAACACTTTTGTTTTAGATTTATCAATTGGCTAAAGAAGGTGTTTCTCTTGGTATCCTCATAATGTGCTCTCATTTCCTCCGTGAAAATTAACCACGTGACAAGTGGTTTATGAGAAGAAAGCCCTTTATACCATAAAAATTGATTCGGTTCTAAATAATTAGATGCACCTTCTGTAACAGTGGTACACCATGTAGATCAAAATATTTCTCCATCTGTAGTATCCAATTTACAGGATCCTTGCCATCAAACTTCCTCATCTCACTTTTTCTTGATTTTAGGAGCTCGATCTTGAAACGACTGTAACTCTATAATTTCGGATCTTTAAGTTCTGAAATTTCGGCTTGTAATAGCCCTTTGAGTCCTCTTTCTAACTATGAATTTCTATCGCAATTGGATTCTTGAAGAAAGATTTATTCTCAATCTCCCGCGATGACCTAATTATAGACTAGTTCAGTAGAGTGAACTTGTATGACGCGAAATGTGTCACTGTTTCAACCTTAGGTTCTGAAACTTATACCCAAACAAAACACAGTTCATCCTATTTCTATAACTTCTTACAAAATTTCAATCCGATGCTCAGAGAGAAAGTTATGACGCTTTTCCCAAGGTCACATGTTTAAGGTGTAATTCGGGAGTCTGCAAAAATCCTAACATCCTTAAATCATATATCCGAAAATATAGCAAGGCAAGATATGAAATTTTGACCTGAGGTTCAGAACGATTGCTTCTCAAATGGGTTTTCTTTTTAGCTTCTGAAACTTCATAGCAAAAATGGTATATCGAAAATTCCACGATGACCTGTTTTAGATGAAATTCTAGAGCTTGCAAAAACCCTAACTTCCTCAGATCATATCTCCGAAAGTATAGCGAGACAAGATCTACAATTTGGACCCAAGTTTCAACGTGATTTCATCTCAAATAGGTTTTTTTTTTCACTTCTGAAACGTCGCAAAAAAAGAGTTATAGCGAAAATGCCACGATAGCCTGTTTGGAGTAGCGAAGCCCTAGAATCCAAATCTCTAATACCAAATGTTAGGAAACTAGCTCACAAAAAGATAGAAAAGATAGATCAACGCCTTAGAATTCAGCCTCTTCGAGGGGGAAACCTCCTTTACATTACACAAATGACAATTCTCGGATGATACAAATGACAAGACCTCCTTTCTATATATAGGAGTTTAAGGGGTCATAATATAATCAGAGCTGACATAACAATAATAATGTAAGGGCACAATAATAACAATAGTGGGCTTCTATGGGGCACAATAATAACAATATGGGGACTACATGGGCACAACAATATAATAAGGGGGTTGTATTAATAACAAAAAATTGTTACACTAATAGTATAGGGACCTAACATGTCTTTTCTAAAAATAATGAGACAAAAGCAAGTAAAAACATAGATATTATCCATCTACCACTCTTTTGGTGGTTAATAACTGCCTCCACCTTATCAATAGGTGGCAGGTAGTTATTCACTCCTTAATGAGCTTTTATTTCCCACTCTTGACGACAACTTCCTCACTTCTAGGAAACATTTAATTGGCCAATATCATAATTTCTTAATTAAATCTAATCACCCAAATTAGATGCCTAGGACTTATTGATGGATAATAATAATAATAATAATAATAATAATAATAATAATAATAGTAATAATAATAATAATAATAATAATAATAACTTTTTCATAATTAAATTGCAACCTTTTTCTCTTTCAACCATATATCCTCAACCATTAAATCCCCATGTTTTCTTTTTTCTTGCTTACTTTGACCCATCCAGTGGAGTTTGGCTGAGCCGAAACAAGTTGAAGACTATTCTGCCCTGGTGGCAGAATATCCTTCTCAGAGTCTGAGGACGAAGTAAGATGAGAACGTTTCTGGGATATCTGAGAGACGGAGGGGTTTGCCGGATCGTCCAAGGGAGCTTCCAGCGGAATCTCAACGTTCTGCCCATCTGCTACAATTTCCTCCTCATCCGAACTGGAGGAATCTGAATCGTCCATAGGGGGAGGAGGCACACAGGGATTCCAACTTTTGGACTTGGGCTTGCGCTTCAGATTCTTCTTTTTGTCGAGGTACTGGGGACAGGAACTTTGGAGGTGTCCTGTTTGATGACAATGGCGGCAACGGAAGGCTGTATTCTCGTAATCCAAGGTTTGAGTCCAATGGAAATCTCCATACTTGAGATTAATCTGATCCGGCAGTCCTCTGCTAATATCTATTTCTGCACAGATTCTACCATAGGTGTAGAGCCCATTTGCCTTCCGAGAAGAATCTACAGCCAGGTAGCATCCTAAAGTTTCTGCAATGGCTATGAAGACCGAGATATGCCATAGATGCGCCGGAAGGTTCGGGAGCCTGACCCAAATGGGAATCTTGGTGATAACAACTGTAGAAGGGTCGAAGTCTGGAAACCAAGGAGTGAGAAAAAGCCCAGCCGAGCCCCAGAACCAAGGGCCTCCCGTTAAGGCCTTCTGGTAATCTTCATTTAGGTCAAAAACCACAATGAAGAATCCTTTTGAACATAAGTATATCTGGCATTTTTTACTCCAACTGGTATGAATCCATTGGTATAGATCTGATGTGCGAGGCCATAGCCCATTAAATCTGCATACAAGTGCGGATTCTGCAAAAAGTTGATAGCGATCATCAATCCCAGGATGGGAGAGATTGATGGAAGGAATGTCCTCTGATTTATCTACCAGAAAAGGCTTTGGAGCCTCAAATGGATGGCCTACTGTTGAAGAGGGCTGTGAATGGGTAGCATCTTTGCGGACAACATCTTTATAAGAGAAAGAAGGGGCAGAGGAGGTTTGTCTGAAGGAACCCCCTCTCAAACGAAAAGTAGCTACAATAGAGGCATCCCTCTGAATGCTGTAATAGGAGAGAGGAAGGGTATTCATAAGTTGCTTACCCTTGTATAACAGTCTGAGGCAAGATGAGGGGATCCCTAGCCGACATTTAAGATTTTGCAAAAGGTCCTGCACAAGATCCGTTGCGCGTGCCCATTGCATTGTTGTCTTGCCCGAGAGGTTGACTTGGATCTGGAAAACATGTGAATCTTCATGCAGATCTGGTTCAGATCTGGCCCCTGCTACCCGGCTCCAACAGGTCCAGGATTTCTTAGAACCATGGCGAGGATAGGGAGGGTTATTCACCAGCGATTTAGGTTCTGGTTCTTCTGCGGACTCCTTTCTGTTGTCCACAAAGCTCCGTGGGTAAATGTCAGTGTCGCAGTCATTGATGGCGTAGTTGCCAGAAAACCTGGCAATAGAACCCCAGACACAGACAGAGGCTCCCTCTGGAATAGGTCTCAAGTGCAGCCCAAAATCCGCAGTCATATTAGTTTTCTTTTCGCAGTAAATAAACTGACCCGTGTTCGTCTCTTCAGCCGCTACGAGGATCTCCTCCTGTTGCATGAAACAGAATGGGTACCTGTATAGACTTGCAGAGAGAAGCGTCGCATCCTCAATCCCCATGTTTTCTTTATTCAAAAGGTAAAACATAATTACAACTTTACAACCATCTATCATCAATAACAATTATTGATAATTAAAATATTCATTTGTCTTTCATTGTAGCATACTAAATAAAAAAATAAATATGTGCACATTTAAATACAATCAAATCATTAAGCGAAGGAATATCATAGGTGACCTATATAGAAAATAAATCTAATATACAAAGGACATCTCAAGGCCAAATACGATCATATGAAATAATATGATGTCATATATAAAAAATGAGTCTCATTGACCACTCATTGACCACTTCCGCCCTCACCACCATCATTTGGATCCTAGAAGTTGATCTTTCTCTTCTTACTCGAAGAATGAGATTTACTTTTCTTATTTTGGGGCATGCTCCATTTCTTTGGATATGGACAAAGAAACAATATTCTCATGACACTACACAATGCGTAGTTCCTGTCTCCCAGGACTGTTTCACTGCCCAGTTCCTGTGCTCAAGCTCTGACCTTGGCCTCTAGAATTGTGCAATCATTCTTCCCATAATGGATTTCATTGCACACTACGCAATCACAAGCCTCAAGCTCATCCCCTGAGCTTATGAACTACACAATTACATCGTAGCCCTACCTCTTGTGCCTTTCATAACAGTGTAGTGTGTCCTCTCAAGCTCATCCCCTCATCGTGTCCCATTGGCTCTCAAAATTGCACAATCTTGTCCTTCAATCCTGCCTTAGTTATGCACTACGTAGTCACAGAGCTCAAGCCCCACCCCTGACTATTGGAACTGTGCATTGCGCAGTCACTGAGCCCTCTCTCCCAACCTGTCACCTGGTCTTGGCTCAGTTAATGGATCAAAATGCACTATCTTATACTAGGGGGTTTTTGAACTGATGTCATCTTGTCATGAGTGAATTGTAGATATAGGTACTCTATCACGCCATGGAAAGATGATGAATATGGAGGTGAAGGAGTGAAGCTTGCCGAAATACACACTGGTAGATGAACACACAAGCTAATCAATTAAGAAAAGAAAAAGGGACATCAATTTGTGATCACAACTCAAGACTTAAGATCATTGAAGATTCCTTGTCACCAAGTCATATGGAGGTGAAAAGAAGAAGCAAACACTCAGCACTCAGCAGTAGAAATGGCTTGACATTTCCACGTCATCATGTAGTCCATGTCAGTAGTGTCATGTCATGAGTAGTCACATCGCACACCTTGTGGCCAAAAATGTAACATATGTTTCAGAAATGTATTGTAAAGTGAAAATCCAAAGGACATGTGTGGAATACGAAGAGTCATGTAAAGTTGAAAAGTCATAGGAAGTCAAACAATCATGAGGGTAGTCAAAGAGTCACAACGAAGGGGAATCATCACCCCTTTCTTATATATAGTACCTTATTATATGTGAAAAGGACTTTTCACCTTGGCTCTTCCCGCAAAGAATTAGAGAGATAAACTAGTTCTTTGGGGAGAAAGCAGTGGCTCCAATGCTCCACTACTGGAGCTAGTGATGTAAATTGTAAATATGTGTCTTGGAAATTTTACTTAATAACATAAGCCTTCAAGGCCAACACCTTCTTCATGCATGGATTATAATTTTTTGTAAGAATATTCTACGAATGTTTCTACTTCAAGTTTGATTTCACATGTGTTAAGATGGTTGAACTATTTCAGTTGTTTTAGTACTTATCTTATTGAGAATGTGTTTTAATGGTTATTATTGTTTTCCCATCCTTGTGGACTATTATGCAATCTATTAGATAGACATTTCTTCATTTGTTGGTTGTAATGACCGTCACATCCTCTATGGACTATTCCGCTGGATGTTAGATGGATCCTTCGAGTTCATGTGTGTATCTTGTTGGGTGGTACTACTACCTCTCTCTTAGAGGCTCACTTTTCTCCTCTCTCCATAGTAGAAGAACCTTGACACATTTATACCTGAACACTCACCAGGAACACCTTCTTACTTTTCGAAGGCACCATTGCATCCTTCTCTCTTTCTGATAGTTAGAGCCAAGGAAAATCTTTAAGGATTCGGAAACCGGGCCTTTATACTAGATGGGACTCCTACACCAAATGGTGTGAGGTCTAATTGGTACTTCATGTTGGGGATATCCCCTGAATGTTGGCGGGTCTAGCACCATCAACATTTCTAGTGCTAGAAGGAAGGCAACCAGACTTTTATGGCTGATAACCCCACTGACCCCATTCTTACTTCCTCTGGTCAAGGCAGTAACATTCCCAACAACTCCCCTACACGTATTCCTGAATTTGGTAATTCTTCTCAGCCCGAGACTACATAGCCTTATGAACTCACATACGAACAACTTCGGGCCATCTGCCCCATCACCCAAAATTTTGCGAGAGCTATTGGATTGATACCTAGAATAGAAACTCTTCCATATTTTCCAAAGAAGAACCAAACCACCCCTACTGGGATAGTGGTTTCAAAATTTGAAGAGTTGGTTCTCGCCACCCTTAAAGTGTTAGCAAACTCTAAAGAAAACATAGAAAAACTAGAACAACCTCCAACCTTCAACGGTGGTGACGGTGATAACATAGGGCTCTCAGATGATACTTTCCGTGGGTTGGGCGGAGAAGAAGAATAAGAAGAAGAAGAAGAAGAAGACCAATCCAATTCTAAAGAAGAAGGGGAAGGAAACAAAGAAGACATGACAGACCAAGATCTGGATTGGATGTATCAAAGCCCACTTGCACTACCATGTGTGTTACACAAGATTCCAAGGCATCCAGAAAATATCTTAACAAAGTATGGCCCTAACAGAGTAGTAAAGGCAAAGGATCATCTAGACAACTTATACCTACATCTGCAAACACTTGAGGTACACTATGATTATGTTGCATGTATATTATTTCCGTGTACCATAAATGGTAGAGAAGTTGTGTTGTATCATAGTCTTCCATCGAGAACTAGAGAGGTTTTAAGAAAATTTTCCTTGACAAATTTGTTGATGACAAGACCCCTGCCATGTTATTGAAAGAGTTGGGCAGTCTCAAGATGGATCAAAAGGAAAAAGTGAAAGATTTCAATGAGTGGTTTAACCGTATTCTGAATAAGTTCTCAGCAAACACTAAATCTCATGAATCCATCATCATTGATTATTACACTTTTACCTTACCAGTCAACATTGCATAGTTTGTAAAGAGAACTATGAAACAAACTTTCACAAAAAATTATGAAGAGGAAATCAAGGTTGAAAAAGACTTACGCACGATTGGAGTCATTGTAGATGATGAACCAACCAAAGACTCCAAGGAAATGGGTAAAAGGTCACATGTCTCTGTGAGCAAGGCTAAAGAGAAAGAAATTATTGATATTTAGAGCTTGACCCATACTTTCAAGACTCTGTCGAATGAGTTGGCAGAACTGAAACAAAGGTCAAGCAAGACCACTATTAGCCACAAGCCTCCTAAGTCCAACCTATTTATAAGGACTGCAAATTTTGGCAATAGCATCAACCAATCGGCTAAGTCTACATAGAGATCAAATGCTGTATTGAATATTGAAAGCATGGGCATAGATCAATATTGTTCATATCATTAAGAATATCATTTCGAAAAAACATGCCCACAATGGAATCATGCCTTGAGAATTCTTGATAATCATCTTGTTGATGCGGTAATCGCTAAGGAGTAGACCGAGGCTGCAGAGGAAAAGGCATAAGTTGTTGCAACTGAAGAGACTCTGAGTATGGGGCACACAATAAACATGTTCAATTGCATACCCACAACCCAAAAGCATACGACCGACAAACAACCTCTGAGTGATGGTCCGACCTAGAAGCAAACCAACCGGTGCAATCTGAGAAGCCAAGGGTTGGCCACTGGACCAGAGTTGATGAAGCAAAAAATAAAATAAAACCTGTTAAGAAAGATCAATCCACCTGTCATGTCAGCACATAACACTCAGATCAAGTCTGCTAATGCAGTTACAATGAAAAGTTCTTCCATAGGTATTAAGAGTAAGACCAACATTCTAGAAGTCACAAACCAAGTCATGCCCCTTGACACTTTGACAATCCTTCCCGTTATAGATCACAACATAGTTGGCGACATGAATAAGGTTCGTACGAACATATCAATGTTTGAACTAAAAAATATCACGAGCCAGCGGGACATCCTTTTACGCGCACTTGGGTAGTCCACCGCAGGTAATGATTCTTCTTCTGACAAGGGATCTGATACATCCTCTAGTTCCCTTGAATGTGTACTTAATGCTTTAACCTTGGATGAAAATACACTCTGTCCTCCTTTTCTGTTAACTTATGAAATATTCAATTTCAATGTACCCAATTGCTTGGTTGATTCTGGTGCATTGGTGAACATAATGTCATTATCTGTCGCTAAGAAAAACAATGCGAAATGGGACAAAACAAATGCACAAATAATTCAGCTAGACAAAACTCTTGTCCATGTAGTTGGTGAACTCAGAGATGTGATTATTTGTTTATCATCCGATGAGCAAGTCCACCAATGTATCAACATAGTGATTGTGGAAATTCGAGAAGCGTATGGAGTGTTTTTCAATAGAGATTGGACCAACAAGCTACAATAGTACTTTGCTACGGACTGGTCACATTTATGGCTTCTATATAAGTTAAGAAATAATCATATTCAGGTGAATTCAGAGAGATACAAGAAACATACTGTCACTCCCTTGAATGGACAGAATGAACCTGTGGCTTTCACATAACTTATCTTTGGCATTTTCTTCCTAGAAACCCAAATGGGGTGTTATATTGCACAACCATCCCCAGCCCCACCAGATAAACAGTTGGAGCTCCTTCCTATTTCAACTGGTGAAAATCAGATTTGTACAGTTAGTGATAGTAATAATATTACTAGTGTAGTTCCCAGTCCTCGTACATATGATATGTGGAATTTGTACTTTGATGGTTCCAAAATGCAAGAGGGCTCTGGATCTGGTTGCATTTTAATAGAACCGCTATAGAGAAAACATATGATCTCTAGTGACTTGGAATTTGAGTGCACGAACAACACTGCAAAATATGAGGCACTTATCTTGGGTTTGCAAAGAGCCATTGACCTCAACATTTCCATCCTAAATGAAGTAGGTGACTCAGAAATTGTGGTGTGACAGGGACCAGATACCATACATTGTGTGTCACCTCTTCTTAAAAGCTATCAAAAAGATGTATGGCATTTCATTTCACGATTCGAAGATTTTAATATTATTGTTGTTCCTATAATGCGTAACGCAGGTGAAAATGCATTGGAAAATGTTGTTGCTAGGTTGTCACCATTAAGGGGAAGTTTTTCTGTTGAAATTCTTTATAATCCATCCATCCCTAATAATATCGTTAATTTACACATTTTCAATGATGAACAACATATACTGCAATTCATGATAAATGTTGATATTTTCAAGGACACAACAATTGATGAAGATGAGCATGAAAGGACCTTGCAGGATGCAGCTAGCTCAAGCAAAGGCAATCTCATGGCAAAAGACATGGTATCACTGGAAAAGACGTATGACCTACAAAACCGCTTATGGGGACCTGTTAATGCTAAAACCCATAGTTCCATGTTGTCACACAAGCAGTTCAGTTTGGGAATGGAAAAGGATCTGAAATTTTTCAATCTTGGTACTTGTTGTACACCAAAAGAGAGGCAATCCTTTATCCGCTTGTTCAGGAAATACCGAGATGTATTCACGTGGACGTACGAAGAGCTGAAAACTTATGACATGAAAATTATCCAACATGTGATTCCGATAAAAGAAGGGGCCAAGCTAGTTCAACAAAATCTATGGAAGGTACATCCGACACTTGAACCCCTCATTCAAAAGGAGTTAAGGAAATTGTTATATTCTTGGATCATATACAAAGTGCGACACTCCACCTGGGTATCAAACTTGGTCTTGGTAAGAAAGAAGTCTAGGGAAATCCGCTTGTGTGTTGATTTCCAAAATCTTAACCATTAACCACGCCTCAAACAAAGATAATTACCCTACACTGTTTATGGAGCAAATATTGAAAAAAATATAGGGGTCATAAATTTTTTCTCTCTTGGATGGATATTCAGGATACAACTAGGTTCTGGTCTCAAAGCCTGACAAACTTAAAACAACCTTTCGCACGAAGTGGGGCACGTTCACATTCAAGCGAATGTCGTTTGGGTTGATTAACTTTGGTGCTACATTTCAACGTGCCATGGAAATCACATTAATGGATTGATTGGAAAGAGTGCAGTGGTCTATCTTGATGTTGTTACAGTGTTTTCCAAATTGAGATCAGATCACATACGCCACTTGAAGAAAATTCTCGAGTGATGTCGCAAGAACTGGATATCTCTTAATCCCAAGAAGAGTCCCTTTGCAGTGTTTGAGCGTAACCTCTTAGGCCACATCATTGCTAAGGGTGGGATTAAAGTGGACTTGTAGAGGGTCAAAGCAATCACACAGATTCCCTTCCCAGTGAATAAAAAAGTTATGCAGTCCTTTCTAGGGAAAATTAATTTCCTCCGCAAGTTCATTTCCGATTACGCTCAGATTGTTAAACCAATACAAGAGATGATAAAGAACGATGTAGTATACATATGGGATAGAAGGGAAAAGGATGTGTTTTCCCATATCAAACAAGATATCGCACAAGCACTTACATTATAAACCCAGACTTCAGTAGATATTTTTTTCTCTACACCTTTGCCTCTGACACTTCTCTTGTCATTGTGCTCACACAAAAGGATGACCAAAATAATGAGTGGCCTATATATTTCATGAGTGCTAGTCTTCAAGGACCTTAACTCAATTATCCCACCCTTGAAAAGCAATATTATGCAGTATACAAGGTTGTGAAGCATTTTTAGCCCTATCTTCTAAAAAATCATTGTATTATCTTTGTTCCCCACCCAGTAGTCAGATCACTGTTTGTACAACAAGAGTTGGGTGAGAGGAGAGTGAAATGGATGACTGGTCTATAGGAATATGACTTAGAATTCAAACCAATTCACACAATCAAGGGTCACGGTCTATGTCAACTAACATCAGAAGAAGAAGATCTCGCAGGTTGGGAGCAAGAAATCAAAATATACAATGTTGAGAGATCTTCCTCCACTATTGTCATGAACTCTTGGTACACGGATGTGCACCAATACCTTGAGAACAACAATGATCCCTCCCATCTATCCACATGGAAAAACATGGCACTCAGACTCAAAGCATTATCTTACCAACTGGTGCATTTGGTGCTTTTTAGAAAGCACCATAATGGAGTATTTCTCGGGTGTTTAGAAGCACATGATTCAGAGAAAGTACTCCATGATCTCCACGACGGACCAGCCAGGGGACATTTTGTGGGTAAAAAAGCAATTCATAAAGTCATGTAGGTTGACTTTTACTTGCCTACATTATTCAAAGATGCTCGTGTTTATGCCCACAAGTGTTCGATTTTTCACAGGTGTGCCAATAGAAACAAGAAGTCAGTCGCCCCATTGCAACCCATTGCAGTTGAATAACCTTTTAAACAATGGGGCTTGGATATTATTGGAGAAATATTTCTGCATTGATTGAAGTAGCACTGTTATATTCTCACTGCTACATATTATTTCACGTGGTGGGCAGAATTCATTCCTCTCAAACAGGTGAATGATCAGGAAGTCATAAATTTCCTTTAGCAGAACATTATTTTTAGGTTCAACATTCCTACTTCACTTGTTTTTGAGAATAAATCATACTTTTCATCATTAATAATTTACTATTTTGCATTGGAAAATGGTATTATATTGAAACATTTAGCTAAGTATTATCCGCAAGGTAATGGTCTTGATGAATCCACAAATAAGAACCTAATTCACGTCATCAAAAAGACCATATTATCTGAGCAACAAAACTGGCACTTTGCTTTGGTAAATGATTTATGGGTTGACTGAGTCACACCAAGGCCCTCTTTGAACACCTCCCCTTACTTCCTAGTATATGGAAAAGAAGCCATCTTCCCGCCCAACATCTACTTGTTTGCGTACAACTTTCGCAAGAATCCCAAGGCAATCCATGCTTATTAATGCAACGTAGGATGGAAACCCTTCACAAATTACAGGAAGAAAAGTTGAAAGCAAAAGAAAAAATTTCACTTCATCAAAATCATATCAAGAGGTGCTTCGACAAGAAGTATACATGGAAGAACAACTTCAGTGTGGGTGACCTAGCCTTGAAGTGGGACAAAGCCCATGAGGACAAGGGAAACACACTAATTTTTAGTCCCTGTGGATTAGGCCATTCATTGTCCACGAAAATCTTGGCCAACACATTTATCATCTTCAATCACTTGACAAGAAGATTGACTATCTCCCTGTCACTATCAAAGAATTAAAACACTACTTCGAATGAAGATCTGTGGTTGTGCCCTACACTACATACATAGTCTTTTCTTTCTTGTTTGTTTGAATTTTGTTTTGTTTTCGTCGTGTCAATAAGTGTTGTGCATGAACACATTGTGGATTCTTAGTATGCATGTGGCTGAACTCTAAAGAGTCTTGTGACACTTCAACATTTGGATAACCTTTTGTCCATCTTCCTTGTGTTGGTTATATCTTTTGGCCAATGAAGTTCTGACAAAAAATACGATCTGTCCGTAAGGAGAGTTTTGGTCCAACCATGAACCTGTTTCTATTCGAGAAACCTTATGCCCATAATCGGTTTTGTGTTTCAGTGTTTTGATGCTTATCCAATCAGTAGAAGAGGAGAAGGGGAAAAATCTAAATGAACAAACCTAAATCAGAGGTCTCTATATGATTCTCTGAAGGAACAACCTCTTCTCTCTCAATAAGTCGGGATCCCTCTTCCACCACAAAATAAATAAGTGTCGATGCACAATCCTCTTTAAAATAAATAAATAAATGCAAAATAAGAGAAATTCTTCCTCCACAGAGAGGTGAAGCATGCAACTCCGTCGGGGTACTGTCCAGGCTCACTGGCCGCAGGGAAATGTTTGTGTTCCTGCATGACTCCACTAGGGCACTGTCTAGGCCTAGAGGCAATAGAGCAACACTAGAGATGAAAAATTATACTATGAAAATGTTAAGCTCATGAGATACACTACCCTTCCCAACTCGAAACATTTTGATATCGTTGAACCTTATGTTGTGTTCAACCAAGAAGGCATAAAGGGGACCATGTCTATTTATTGGATAAGTGGGAAGACCAAAGTAACCTTCACGATGAATCAATACTCCATGAAGAACTAAGGCCCTGCACAAAAGAATTTAACCGAGATAGAGAAGCTGTAATTCTACCAGTGTGTGGCTAAGTGTTTTAGTTGCTACAACACCCTACAAAATTTTGTCTTGCACTCAATTTCGGAGCCTTCCTTGGTCTTGCATACTGTTGTTGCAAACACCGAAAATCATTTCATGAGATTTCTTGAAGTAGTTTGATCCATTTTGCAAGTTGGGTTAACAGTCGAATTTCAACAATATTTGGCAGTCACACGATGTGTAAAATCATATTCTGATGGTTTCAAGGGCCTATCTATGTGTATATGAGTTTTTCTAACTATGTAAGCATTTGTCACGCTCATTCACAAATTTTGAGCACTGTCGCACAAGTGTCGTCATGGTCGTCCCAAAGTCTATCTTAAGTGTCGCACTTGTCGTAATGGTGATAAAGTGGTCACACAGAGGGAAATACATTGTTCTTGTGTCTTGGTTTATCTATGTTGTTGTGTCATCAAGTATTCTAAGTGTGAGATCACAGCCGATCTTATCACCGTTCATATCAGTGTAACCGATCATCTTACACTTAGCCATTTTTTAGAAGGCCTCCCGACTAAGGAACTTGGCATCACTCGACCTCACTGAACTGCGCATTACGTAGTTCCAACCCTCTAGTTGAGACCTTTCCCCTTGACATTGCGCAATGTGTAGTTCCTGCCTCCCGGGACTGTTGCACTGCGTAGTTACTGTGGTCAAGCTTCGGCCTTGGCCTCTAGAATTACACAATCATTCCTCCTAGCTCGACTTTCACTATGCACTGCGCAATCACAAGCCTCAAGCTCATCCCCTTAGCCTCTAAACTGCACAATTGCATAGTAGCCCTACCTCCTGTTCCTCCCAAAACTACACAGTTTGTTCTCTCAAGCTCATCCACTTAGCGTGTCCCACTGGCTCTCAAAATTGCGTATTCTTGTCCTTCAGTCTTGCCTGAACTACACACTGCGCAGTCTCAGAGCTCAAGCCTCACCCATGATTGTTGGAACTATGCACTGCGTAGTAACTGAGCCCTCTCTCCCAACCTGTCACCTAGTTCCGGCTCAGTTAATGGATCAAAATGCATTATCTTAGACTAGGAGGTTTTCAGACAAATGTCATCTCGTCATGAGTGAATTGCAGATACAGGTATCCTATCACAACATAGAAAGATGATGAAGAAGGAGATGAAGGAGGAAAGCTTGTTGGAAGACACACTTGTAACTGAACACACAAGCTAATGAATTAAGAAAAGCATTAGAGAGATAAGTTAGTTCTTTGGGGAGCAAGGAGTGGTTCCAATACTTCACTACTAGAGCTAGCGATGTACATTGTAAACACATGTCTTGGAACTTTTACTTAATAACACAAGCCTTCAAGGCCAACACGTTCTTCCTACATGGATTATGAATGTTTGTAAGACTATTCTATGGATGTGTGTACTTCATGTTTGCTTTCACATGGGCTAAGATAGTTGAACTATTTCAGCTGTTTAGTACTTATTTTATTGAGAACGTGTTGTAATGGTTGTTATTGTTGTCCCATTCTGCAGAATATTAGAAAAACTTTCTTCATTTGTTGGTTGTAACAATTGTCGCATCCTTTGTGGATTATTCCGCTAGATGTTAGACGGATCCTTCGAGATCATGTGTGTCTCTTCTTGGGTGGTACTACTACCTTGCTCTTGGAGGCTCACTTTTCTCCTCTCTTCATGGTAGAAGAACCTTGACACATTTACAACTAAACATTCAGCAGGCACACCTTATTGATTTTCAAAGGTACCATTGCATCCCTCTCTCTTGCAGACAGTTAGAGCCAAGTCAAATCTTTAAGGATTCAACAACCAGGTCTTTATACCGGAGGGGAATCCTACACCAAATGGTGTGAGGTATAATTGGGACTTGATATCGGGGAGATCCCCTGAATGTTGGCAAGTTCAGTACCGTCAACAAGTGGATAATTGGTGGTTGAATAATGCATGGCAGTGAATGATGTGAAGGGAGAAGAGAGAAGAATTGAGAAAATGAAGGAACTTGCATATACATTTATAATATTTCAAATAACAGAACAAAATAAGATAATGAAATAAACATTTAATCAAAATCCAATTTGACACATGATGCGGAGAACATATATTCACCCTGGTGTCACCACAATTTATAAAAACATTAAATGAACAATACCATTATACCTAAACAAAAAGAATCTATATTATGGACTAAAAATATATGAAAACTTGTATTGAGAGATAATTTTAATTCACCATACCTAACTATGTAGTACACTAAATGATCATGTGCCATTGATTACAACATTGGTGGCCGAAACTAGCATCAATGCATTAATAGGGATGGGTGGAGTCCTATCAAGGTGTAGCAACTAGAAGCCGAGGAACAAACGATTGAGAGCCCGCTAAAGAAATCAACATGAGAAGAGAGAATTTGTCCCATTGGGAGAGACATTGGACTCCACTGTTCAAGTACGCACCAATAAAACAAAGGCAAACAGTAAACATGTAGACATACTCCACAAAAAAGCTTGGATGCAGCTTGCAATGCAGCTTTTTGTGTAATTTATTCTCCGCATTTCGTCCATTCTCAAGTTTATGATGCAATTGCGACTTTTTTTTAACACAATAAGCACGTTCATTCAACATTGGCACTACAAGAACTTGCACAAATCTAAAGTGTAAGTGGCCATCACCAGATCCACTACAGACACCACTCACTCTTCTCATCCCAAAGTATTACAACAGACCGTTCAAATTGAGTAGATTGAAGTGGATAGTAGTGAGAAATATTAGTGATGGGGTTCAAGCTTTATTTCGCATTGGTTTTTCTATGCACTCTACTATTCGGCCTCGCCATTACTAATGATGGAAAGGTGCGGGCTCTTAATTTCTTCAAACTAATTCTAATTTCGCTACAAGATTACTTAGTTTTAATGTCGCTAATTTCACTGATCTCCATGCAGGTGCACATTGTATACATGGGGAGATTACTCTACAATAATAGACAAGAGATTATAACCAGTCATCTGCAGGTTCTTTCGTCTGTTCTCAAAAGGTATGAAATTATGAAATATTCAAATTTCAGAATTTCACAGGTGTGGCTATTAATTGATTTTATATTTTCAAATTTATGTCTCGAGTTTTATCTATGGTATTCATTTTTAATTGAAATGTAGTTTTATTATTATTATAATAATAGATGTTTCTAGTTGACCCATCATCGGAGAAATTGATTTTATTGTTATTATATTTATGTGTGGGCCGGGTATTTGAAATTTTGCAGTCCGAGACACACAGGGCAATCTCTGGTATGTGGCTATACTTCTGATTTCAATGGATTCACAGCTCTATTATCCAAAGAACAAGCGACTACATTAGCTGGTACGTTTCGTTAACGACTGTGTTTCTTAATGAGTAAGCCCCCAGGTTCCTATTCTAATATATAAATTCCCACGATTTAGCAGGGAAAGCAGGAGTATTATCAGTGTTCCCTGATCTAGTGTTAAACCTTCATACAACGCACTCATGGGAATACTTCGAAAAAGACTTGGCCATGGCAGGCTCTTCTTACAGAGAACCGAAATCTTCTGGCGCTGATGTCATAATAGGGTTTCTAGATACAGGTATATTAGTCTTTTGAAACTCCATTTGGTTAAGTTCAATTTTGATTGTAGAGTTAGGGAGAAATATTTGAAATTGGACTATTTTAGAATTAGTATAATAACGAACATGTTTATTTATTTTAAATTTATTAAAAAAAAATTATAAAGAGATTGATTTTCTTATTTTATATTTATGAATTCTGAAAAGTGTATTGTTAAAAACCCATTAATTTGTTTGGAAAATAATGGAATTTCTTTTTGTAAGATCATGATAAAATTTGTCACAATTTTTTTAAAATCTGAGTTATAGCTGTCAAATTTCAGGATTTTGGGTGCCTAGGTTCTTCATGTTGTTGAATCCATTTCCATCCTAAAAAAACCAAATCAAACATTACCATTCTGATTCTTTGAAAAAAAAAAAAGATTACAGGTGGAAAGAAAATTGCAGCCAGGGTTGAAATATGTGTAGAGTCAATTTAATTAATTTTTTATTTTTCTCTTTCATTTTTGTCTCCCATTCAATTGAGAAAACCAAATTTGAAAACATAATTTAAAAAAATTCTAAAATCCTCAATCTAATTAAATTAAAAGAAATGAAATTTTGAAATATGTTAAGAGTAATATGCTTGTCCTAAGAAACACTCTCTAATATGTTAGAGATGTAATATTTAAATTTAAAGAAATGACATTTAGAAATATGTTAAGAGTAATATGCTTATCCTAAAAAACACTCTCTAGTATGATAGAAATGTAATATAATATTATGTTCAAGGTTTTGACTCAATCAAATTACATAAAATTAAAAAATATTTAAAAATAAAATGAAAAAAATAATAATTATAATTATTAATAAAACATTTTGATTTCATTCAATTAAATTAAAAAAAAATAACATAAAATAAATGATTATAATTATAATTAATAATTAAAAATTGATTCGTCATCTATTAATTATTAACATTGAGTGAAAAGAGATTTGAGACATCAAATCCAGTGTAGTTTTTTTTTTTTAAATAAAAAGAGATTTCATACATGTTAATGCTGAGCTGTAATTTTTTTTAAAGTGAAAAAAGATTTGAGACATAAATTTTTGATGCCCGAGTAGATTTAAATTAAATAAATCTATGCTGATTATAATGATTTTTTATTATTTTTTAAACAAATTCATATAACTTGTAAGAAAATAATATTTTATCTTGAAGGCATTTGGCTCGAAGCAGCCAGCTTCAGTGATAAGGGTATGGGCCCTATTCCTTCGCGGTGGAAGGGAAAGTGCATTAAGGGAGAAGGTTTCAATGTCTCCAACTGCAACAGGTGATCTATGCAACTGAAATAAGTTCGTTGGTTGTTTCTATTCTTGTTTGACTTACAGCTAAAATAGTATTGTTGTCTTAACAGTAAAATAATTGGGGCAAGATATTACTCAGGTGGAGAGGACGATGATTTGGTGACAAGTATTAAACCGAAATCAATATTGCCACAAACAAGGACTGCAAGAGATTATCAGGGGCATGGCACGTTTACAGCTTCCACTGCAGCTCGCAACTTTGTGGATAATGCAAATTATAATGGTCTCGCCAGAGGTGGACCGACCAGTTTCTCTACTAGAATTGCCATGTATAGGGTTTGTGGGCTGGACTATGGTTGTCCAGGTGTACAGATTTTAGCTACCTTTGACGATGCAGTTAAAGATGGAGTGGATATTGTATCCATCTCAATTGGAGGAAAACAGGCCGATTTTGTGAACGATCCAATTGTCATAGCAGCATTTCATGCTACTCAGAAAGGAATTCTGGTTGTATCCTCTGTGGGAAATGAGGGACCAGATTCCCAAACAGTGGTTAATGTTGCGCCATGGATTTTTATAGTTGGAGCGACCTCAATCGACCAGGATTTCCAGTCAAACGTTGTGTTAGGCAACAGTAAACTTATTCAGGTGAGAACAAGGGAAAACAAACACAATAGTATAATGTTTTTTCACTTTACAAAACAATTAATAATTTCATTTCTTCACAAATTTACTGATAGATTCTGCCATTTAAGAGCATGCCCTGTTTTTATAGCGATAATTTCATGCATGTTCCTAATAGTATTCAAGACTATTTTATAAAGAAGTCGACTAAAGGGGCAATAAAATGCAGTTTTGTCACTCTCTCGAATTACCAAAACAATTCTGATGATCAAACAAATGTGGATTAGATCTAGAAACAAACCTGTTGTTAAATGCATATAAATTAGTTACATTTTTCATGATTTGTAGATCCAATATTTTGGGATTTGGCTTTAAAGATTTGTACTGTGCATTTAGGGTAAGGGCATCACCTTTTCGAATCTCATTCAATCGGTCGTGCACCCGCTTGTGTACGGAGGAAGCATACCTGCCAAGTCCTGTGACCAACCTTTGACCCAGTAGCCGCAAGGTAACTTTCCAACACAGATTTAACATAGGGAAATTAAAGTATACAATGTAGGAATTTTATAAATATATTTTTTATGAAGAGGGAAATTCAAAGGAAGGTATTGTGAAGCAATTGTGTTCCAGAGTGCTTAGATGCAAACAAAACGAAAGGAAAGATTGTAGTCTGTATTGCAAATGACACAGCTACATCGAGGGGATACATGGAAGTAGAAATCTGTTGGAAAGATTAATGCCAACCACGGCCTTAAACACACTAACAACCAATATACTTGTCCAGTCAACCACTGCACAGTTGCAATTTTGTTTTAGAGACAAAAGCACTGGAGTCAGAATAGAAGTTCAAAGCAGACCATTCCGCAACACATCATAGAAGTTAAAGCATTTAATGAAGTTTAATAAATAGATATGGGCAAACACTCATTCCACACTCCACAACACTTGCAAGTTCAGAAAATCATTTACTATGTAAAATCGTCCATGTTGCGTATTAAATATTTTGTCTGTCATGTAATTAATGTGAAATTCGTATGTTAGGATAAATATGCAAGTGAAAGTCATTTGTAATGTTGGGCATGTTGGGCAAGTTAGGGAGTGAGAGTCTATGAAATAGTGAGGAGAAATCTGGAGGAAATTTTTGTGGGAGCGTGAAAACTAGTTTTACGGAGTTTTACAGAAGTTTACTCCACAACCCAGTAATGCGTTGTGTTTTTCACTTGGAGCTGCAGCCTCCATTTATCACGAGAATATAACTTCTTTATGTTTTGACATATAATATAAAGTGTGCTCAGTTGCGTTATGTTTCTAACTTTACACAAGTAAATTTGAGAAACCTTTTTCATTTTACTCTGTTTTGCCGTGAGTGAACTCTGTGTTTTAATTAAGTCCATGTGTGGTTGCGATATCCCAACTGAAGTTGACCTTGCCTACTCTTCTGCAACTGATTTCGAGTCCCTTTGCCCTCGTAAAATTTTTCTAACATGGTGTGTAAAAACAATTTTCCCTCGTAAAAATTTTCTAACATGGTATCAGAGCGGGTTAAATATTGTTAGTGTAAAAACAAATGTTTTTACTAGCAGTAAGAATTTTTTGAGGGCAGATTGCTTTTAGCATATTTACGAGTAAGTAGAAAGTTTTTTACACTCAGAAATGGCAACATCAAGCACAAGCTTTACTAATCCTCAAATACCTCAGTTTAATGGAAAAAATTATGATTATTTGGCTATTACAATGAAGGCCCTATTTTCGTCTCAAAACTTTTGGGATTTGGTGGAGAATGGTTTTCCAGAACCAGCGGATGCAACAACGTACAATGCATTGTCTCAAGTAGAAAGGGATTTGTTAAGGGACAACACAAAGAAGGATTCAAAAGCCTTGTTGTATATTTTCCAAGCAGTTCATGAAAGTATTTTTCCAAGGGCTGCAGCAGCAACGAAGTCCAAGCAAGCATGAGACACCCTCCAGATAGCCTACCAAGGCATGGCAAAAGTCAAGACAACAAAACTACAAATGTTGAGAAGATATTTTGAAACACTTTGCATGAAAGAGTCTGAGAATATAGAATCGTTTTTTTACACATGTAAGTGGGTTGGTTACTCAAATCAGGTCTCATGGTGAGACACTTGAGGAAAGAAGAATAGTTGAGAAAGTTTTGAGAAGTTTGCCAGCAAGGTTTGAGGCCATTGTTGTGGCCATAGAAAAGACAAAGGATCTCTCATATTTCTCAGTGGATGACCTTAATGCATCACTGATTTCTCATGAATATAGATTGAATAGAGCAGCAAGCTCCTCATTGGAGCATGCCTTCAAGACACAAGTCTCATTTGGCCAAGGTCGAGGCAGAGGAAGATCATATGTTAGAGGAAGAGGAAGAAGCCCACACAAAGGTGGAAGAAGCAACCCTTCAAGCTCAAGTGGAAGGGGCAGCAATCAAAATCCAAGTGAAGGCCCAAGCCAAAATCAAGCACAAGGTCAGAGGTATGATAAATCTCAAGTTCAATGTCATCACTGTAAGAAGTATGGTCATTATGCAAATGAATGTAGAAAGAAGAAATATGACATTAGTAACAAACCAAGTGTAAATTTCACAAAAGAAAATCAGAACCATGATAGCATGTTTTTAGCTTGTAATGTAGCACAAGAAAAAAAAGTGATATATGGTATCTAGATTCAGAGTGTAAAAACCACATGTCAGGGAACATAGAAATGTTTTCCAATCTAGATGAAAGTGTGAAATCTGAAGTGACATTAGGGACTGATAGCAAAGTCTCTGCCATGGGAAAAGGAAGAGTTAATATCCTAACAAAGAAGGGGGAGAAGAAGTACAACTTAGATGTTTACCTTGTCCTCGGTCTGGCGCATAAGCTCATAAGCATTGGACAACTCATGCAAAAGGGCTACAATGTCTTCTTCAAAAATGATGAGTGCACAATTTTGGATAGGCCTCCAAGTAGACAGTTGATTGCAAAGGTTCAGATGACAAACAATAGAATGTTTCCCCTAAAGATAAGATCAGATTTGAAGGAAGAAGGTGCACAAGCACAACTATCAATGAACTCACAAGAGGATGGAAGAAAAGATGCAGTTGTCACACAAGTGAACTATCAAGTAGAGGTAAAAGATGAAAATTGGTTATGGCATTTGAGATTTGGACATCTCAACTTTGGAGGTTTGAATTTGCTGCATAGAAAAGGCATGGTGAAAGGGTTACCACTCATAGAAAAACCGAACAGCCTATGTGAAGGATGTATCTTGGGCAAACAACATAGAGAGACATTTCCAGTAGGAAAGTCAGTAAGGGAAAAGGCACCTTTGGAGATTGTCCACTCAGATTTATGTGGACCAATGCAGACACCATCAATTGGTGGCAGCCACTATGTATTGACCTTCATAGATCACTGCACAAGGAAGACATGGGTCTATCTTCTAAAACAGAAAAGTGAAGTGTTTGAGCGATTTCGCCAATACAAAGCTCTTGTTGAGAAGAAAAGTGGACACTACATCAAAGTCCTCAGGACTGACAGAGGTGGTGAATACATCTCAAATTACTTCCTTCGATTTTGCAGGGAGCATGGAATTCACAAGAAATTTACAACAAGGTATACACCTTAGCAAAATGGTGTGGTGGAAAGGAAGAATATGACCATTATGGAAATGGAAAGGAGTATGTTGAAGGCAAAGCATTTTCCAAATGATTATTGGGTTGAAGCTGTCACTTGTGCAACATATATCTTGAATAGATGTCCAACCAAAAGCGTCCAGAACATGGTTCCTAAAGAAGCATGGAGTGGAAGAAAGCATAGTGTCACTCACATGAAAGTCATTGCTTGTGTGGCATATGCACATGTCCCAGATGAGTTGAGGAATAATTTGGACAGCAAGGGGGAGAAATGTATATTTGTTGGATACAATGATGAATCCAAAGCATACAAGCTCTACAATCCATCAACCAAGAAGGTCATAATCAACAGAGATGTGCAGTTCATAGAAAAGGAAGCATGGGATGGAACTTTAGAGAAGAAAGTCAATGTGAAAGCATGTATACCACATGAGGACAAAGAGGAATTTACAGCAGCAAGCAATTCCTCAACAATGACTCCCTCTACTCCTATTCAAGCTCAACAAAATAGGCAACAAACAACACCATCAACAAATAATAGGACAACGTCACATAGTAAAGCAAGTGATTCTCCAAGCACACCGCAAAGCGCAACACCAAGTGACATGTCAAGCCCATCTTCAGCAAGCATAAGAAGATCAAAATTCAGAAATTTAAATGAGATCTATGAGCACGATGAGGTTGATAACAACGCTAGTCTGAATTCCTTATTTGCATTATTTTGTCATGTAGAGGACCCAATCCATTTTGAAGATGCAGTCAAAGAAGAAAAATGGGTTGTGGCAATGGAGGAAGAAATAGAAGCAATAGAAAGGAACGACACATGGGAGTTAGTGAATCTTCCGCAAGGAAAAGAAGTCATTGGAGTGAAGTGGGTCTATAAGACCAAGAGCAATGTCGACGGCAAGATTGAAAGGCATAAAGCGAGGCTAGTTGTCAAAGGATACAAGTAGCAGCATCGAAGAGATTATTCGGAGACATTTGAGCCAATCGCGAGGATGGAGACAATGCTTACAGTTGTGGCGATTGCCGCGCAACATAAATGGAAAGTATATCAGATGGATGTAAAGTCGGCATTCTTGAATGGAGTGCTGAAATAGGAAGTGTACATTGCACAACCACCTGGTTATGAGGCAGAAGGCCAAGAAGACAAAGTGTATCGGTTGAGGAAAGCTCTTTATGGGCTGAAGCAAGCACCATGTGCATGGTACAGCAGGATAGATGCCTACTTTTTGGACAATGGTTTCGACAAGTGTGATGGAGAGCCTACCCTCTACATCAAAGAGAATGATGATAAGATTTTCATAGGTAGTGATGATTTCCTCATCGCTGATTTCAAACAAGTCATGAGGAATGAATTTGAAACAACTGACTTGGGGTTGTTAACATATTTTTTGGGCATAGAAGTAAAGAAAACAGAAAATGATATTTTTATCTCTCAAGAAAAGTATGTGGCAGATATTTTGGAGAGATTTAATATGCAAACAACAAGCCCACACCAACTCCAACTGTCATGGGGTTGAAGTTGAGCAAATAAGATTACAACAACAATGTCAATCCGACATTATACAAAAGTATGATAGGCAGTCTGATGTATTTGACCGCCTCTAGGCTAGATATAATGTATGCAGTGAGCTTGGTGTCGAGGTTCATGGAGACACCCAAGGAGACACATTGGCAAGCAACGAAAATAATTCTAAGGTATGTCAATGGGACAAAATAGTATGGCATTTTGTACACCGCAACAAGTGATTTCAGGCTGGTTGGTTACACTGACAGTGATTGGGTAGGAAGTGTCAATGACAAAAAGAGCACGTCAGGATATGTTTTTCATTTGGGTTTTGGAGCCATTTCATGGGCCTCCAAGAAGCAGCCGATAGTTTCATTGTCAACAACAGAAGCTGAATATGTCGTAGCAACAACAATAGTGTGTCAGGGAGTTTGGATGAGAAGGATGTTGAGGGATCTTCGCTGCGACCAAGAGGGAGTGACAACTATTTTCTGCGACAACACATCTGCAATTTCATTTTCAAAGATTTTGTCTTTCACAAGAGGACCAAGCATATTGATGCTAAATATCATGTTATCAGAGGGTTGATTAACAATGATGAAATTGTGTTGGAGCACTCCAGGTCACAGGAACAATTTGCTGATATTTTCACAAAGCCATTGGCACGTGAAAGTTTTGTTTATCCCAAAGATTGTTTGGGAATTTTCAATGGCGGCAGTTGTTATTAAGGGGGAGTGTTGGAAATATTAATGTCAACCACCACCTTAAACACACTGAAAACCAGCATACTTGCCCAATTATTAAGGGGGAGTGTTGGAAATATTAATGTCAACCACCACCTTAAACACACTGACAACCTGCATACTTGCCCAGTCAACCACTGCACGGTTGTGATTTTGTTTGATAGGCAGAAGGACAGGAGTCAGAACAAAAGTTCAGAGTGGACCATTCCGCAACACATCAAAAAAGTTAATGAATTTAATGAATTTTAATAAATAGATACGGGCAAACATTCATTCTGCGACTGTTGCCCACACTCCACAACACCTCGAAGTTCAGAAAATCATTTACTATGTAAAATCACCCACGTTGTATATTAAATATTTTGTTTGTTATGTAATTAATGTGAAATTAGTATGTTAGGATAAATATGCAAGTGAAAGTCATTTGTAATGTTGGGCATGTTGGGAAAGTTAGGGAGTGAGAGCCTATGAGGTAGTGAGGAGAAAATCATGGAGGAAATTTTGGTGGGCGTGTGAAAACTAGTTTTATGGAGTTTTACAGAAGTTTACTCTATAACCTAGTAATGCGTAAATCACAATAAGTTTGTTGTGTTTTTCACTTGGAGCTACAGCCTCCATTTATCACACGAATGTAATTTCTTTATGTTTTTACATATAATATAAAGTGTGTTTAGTTGTGTTATGTTTTTAACTTTACACAAGTAAATTTCCGCAACCTCTTTTATTTTACTCTGTTTTTCCATGAGTGAACTCTGTGTTTTAATTAAGTCCCTATGTGATTGCGATATCCTCCTGCAACTTAAAGATTTACCTTTCCGCAATTGAAGTTGACCTTTCCTACTCTTTGCAACTGATTTCTGAGTTCCTTTGCCCTCGTAAAATTTTTCTAACAAAATTGAGTAGTACACTGGAGTCGTAGGCATGATTGTTGTGGATGACTTACAACTATCTAAAGCATTTGAGTACGGTACCTTTGCAGGGACTGCAATAAGTAAATCATCTGCAACAAGGATATTTTCTTACATAAACTCAACCAGGTGCGTTTGCCCACAATCCCTGCTCTTTTCACATGCTTATATCGATTCATTTGGCTCATCCAATTACAGTGTGGCAGTTTATAATCTTCCAAGCCTTGTCATTATAGAAATCCTTTTGCAACAATTACTCCATTCACGGTGGTTGCAAATGAGAAGCCGACTACTGTTGTTGCATCTTTTTCATCAAGAACATTCTCAAGGTAAGTAGTGGCCAATTTAGAGCTTAATTAACTTTCAGAAGCTAATTATGAGAGATCGTCACAACCTAAATCTTTCAATTGATATTTGCATTTAGACATCAGTACACCAGGTCTGAACATCAGAGGCGATGTCTACCACATTTTACATGATGTCTGGAACTTCCATTGCAATTCCTCATGTTAGCGGAGCTGCTGCATTTTTAAAATCTATGAATCCTACTTAGAGCCCCTCTGCTATCAAATTAGACCTGATGACAACAGGTACTTATGATCAAGTTTTATTCTTGAAATGTGTCATGTAATAATGAAAATATCACATTGACCAAAGCCTGGAGATCCTTTTTCCTTGTTATTCTGAAAGATTGGATATTTATAATTCCAGTGATTCCTAAATTGAATTTAGTACTTTGAAATGCACAATCCCTTAAAGAAAGATTTTTCCTAGGGTTAGTTCAGGGCCATCCTTGAAGTCAAGTACTGAATTAGTTCAACTAGTGATTGTAGTCAATGTTAATGGTAATGGGTATTTAATTATTTGAATGTCAGCATATATGTCCTTTGTCACGAAAATTCTTGTTTCACAACTACATATTTTTCTGACCACTGCACTCTAATGTATATGGCAGCGATTGTAAGGAAAAATATGGGATTTTTTTTTACTAATGCATCAAATATCGTTGGGACGCCATTTGATTTGGAGCGTGAGTAGTAAATCCAATCGGAGCTCTGCATCCAAGACTTGTATATGAAACATCAATCGATGATTACTTCCACTTTCTATGTAATTACGGTCTAGACTCTGAGAATATCAAGCTCATTGTTGCGAATAAAACCTATAGTTGTCCATCCGGTGCAAAGGTGGACCTGATCAATAACATGAACTATCCAAGTATAGCCATTTCCAAGTTAAATATTGTGAATGTGAGTACAAACATAAGCAGAAGCGTCATAAACATCAGTGCTAATCTCGCACCGACTTACAAGGTTACCATTGGTGCACCACTGGGTCTGAGTGTGAAGGTTTCCCCACAAATTCTTCAATTCTCTGAAACTACCAAGAAGGTGTCTTTCAATGTAGTTTTTAGAGCAACCAAGGTTGCCACCAAAGGATATGTTTTCGGTACATGCGTGTGGAGCGATGGAAAGCACAATTTTCGTACTCCTTTTGTAGTGAATCTGGTGTGACCAAACCATAAGGGGCAACCTTATAGATGGTCAAGTAATAAAACAAATGAAACCAGCGAGGTTGCTTATTCCTTGCATAGACCATAAAGTAATAAAACAAGCGAAACCTGTTTTTTTGTTAGATATAATGGTTTATTGTTATATATAATTATATTTGGTAATTTCTTGCAGAGTTATCAATATCATGGGAAAGAGGGAAAAAATGAGTTTCCAAACTTTGAACAAATAAACAGTTTGGTAGGATTTTCTATCAGTCAACTTTTCAATGTTTTTTGAAGTGTAATATACCCAAATACAACACTTTCATAAATGTTATAAATGGACTAATTACAATATGAAAACTTGTAGTAACTAAAAAACAAATTATTTCCCAAATCACATGAATTAAGATAACTATTCAACATATAATATAAAATTGAGGAAGAAAAAATCAACCCTCATTATAAGTGGGACCAATTTTAGTATATGATGGCTAATAGATGTTAAAATAAGATAATTACTCATGCATGATGAGTTGGCTAAATATAGAGAGTTAGTGAACTGAGTGATTGAGTATTTGAGTGTTATTCAAGTTGAGTTAAGTGATAGATGACTTTGAGTGTGTGGTTGCATGTCAAGGCGAGTAGCTAGTTGGAAAATGATAAATACCCTTCACCGGGTTCATTGTAAGTCTCATGTTTTGTGTGATAAATAGAAGAGAAGCAGCTTGTATTTTATGTGTGAATTCATGCTTTGTCTCCTCAGCATTTCTAGCAAACAAATTGGTATCAGAGCCAAAGCGAAGAAGAACGGATTTGCAATGGTCTCTGTGAGCGGAAAAATCTGTTTTTTTCTCGTGGTTTGAGCATTAATGCATCCTACGGCTATACACAGAATGCTATAAGGCTGGTTTGTGTGGCGTTATAGGTAACGTAAGATTTAGTCGTCGTAAAAGGTGTTGAACGCATGGCCTCACCACGAGAGGAGGTTTTGCATCATAAAATCTTAACGTGGTTTGTATTACGTGTTTAAAAGCTAATTCTTTAAACAAAGTCCAATGACTTTTTGAGTGGGAAGTTCTTTTGATACGTTGAGTGGGAAGCTTATATTAAAACGAGAGCTACTTACAATTAAAGTTTTTTTTTGTTGGTTTTAATATATAAAGATTTCTTTAAAAAATCTTTTATATATAAAGATAATATTAAGAGTTTTTCCAAAAGATTTTTGAAAAAGTTTATTTTTTTTTTTTAATAAAATAAAAAAATTTAGGGTTTTTATTGCAAGGGTAATTTATTTATTTATTTTTTATTTTATTTTTTTTGAAAAAGAATTTTACAAAGGAGAAATTTAGGGTTTTTTCAAAACAAATTTTTTGGAGAAAAATGGCTTTCTCAAATTTCTAGCCCTAGTTCCCATCATTTACAGGGAAAGATTATGTTGTGTGGGCCATTAAGATGGCGACCACGTTTTTGGCACATGATGTCTGGGATTATGTCCAGTTTGAGTTTTCAGAACTTAAGGATGAAGCAGAAGAACAATCTCTTAGTAACAGAGAAGGAAAAATGGAAGAAAGACAAGAAGAAGAATGCACAAGCATTGTAGCTTATCCAGCTGGGAGTGGAGCGAGCAGTGTTCCAGGAGATAATGATCACATCTTCAACAAAAGTAGCATGGGATACTTCGGCAACAAAATACACATGTATGACCAATCTCAATATTGTTAAGTTGAAGAATACTAGGAGATATTTTGAAATTCTACAAATGAAGGAGACAGAGGACATCGATTTTTTCATGAATCGGGTTATAATTGTCCTAAATCAGTTAAAGATTTATGGTGAAGAAATTAAAGATCAAAGAGTGGTTGAGAAGGTCTTTAGATCTTCGTTTACCAAATTTGATGTTGTGGTAGCAACCATAGAAGAACCCAAGGATTTGGCATCATTAACAGTTGATGAGATGATGGGATCACTTCTATCGCATGAGGTAAGTATAGACAGAAATAAGGATTCCACTTTAGAGATTGCTTTCAAAAGTAAAGTTTTTATTTCAAGAGACAGAGGTCGAGGCAGAAGTAGAACAAGAGGCAAGGGACGAAGTGGAAGATATGGTGGTCAGAGAGATGGCCGAGAAGAGCATGAACATGAAAGTGGAAACAACTACAGAAGCTTCAACAATAATCAAAGAGTTGACAACTCAAAGATGAGATGTTATTACTGCAATAAATTTAGTCTGTTTGCAGGAAGAAGATATCTGATCAAGGGAACCAGAGAGTTAATGTCACTACAGAGAGTACTAACTCCGTGTTCCTAGCTTTCCATACCATGCATGAACCTTCTGCTAGTGTGTGGTTGTTAGACAGTGGTTGCAATAACCACATGATCGGCAACAAGGATTTGGTTGCAAATTTCGATCAATCTATGAAAAGAGAGGTAAATTTGGGATTGACAAGACTGTGGAAGCAGAAGGAAATGGAGTGGTCAACATTCTGACCAAGCAGGGGGAGCAAAAGATAATCTCAGAGGTATATTATGTTCCTAGTCTCAAACATAATCTGACAAGTGTTTGTCAATTGACACAAAAAGGATAGAGAGTTATCTTTCAAGGTCAAGAATGTGTTATATATAACAAGCCCCCAAGAAAGCAGCTGATAGGAAAGGTACAAATGATGAGGAACAGACTCTTTCCTCTAATTATGAATTACAATGGTGATGTGAGTTCTTTTACAGATGCATGTTATGATGATTATTGGTTATGGCACTTTGGATTTGGACACTTGCACTTTTCTGGTTTAAGATTGTTGCAGCATAAACAGATGGTCAGAGGATTACCTCCCATCAAAGAACCTGCTATTACTTGTGAGTGTTGCATTTTGGGAAAGAAACACCGTGAAAGTTTTCCAAAGGGAGTTTCATACAGAGCAAAGAAACCTCTTGAGCTAGTGCATACAGACTTGTGTGGACCTATGAGGACACAGTTGATTGGTGGAAGTTGTTACTTCCTCACTTTCATTGATGACTACAGTAGAAAGACTTGGGTTTACTTCTTGAAGAAGAAGTCTAAAACTTTTGCAAAGTTCAAAGAATTCAAATCCTTAGTAGAGAACCAAAGTGATCAACAAATCAAGGTATTCGAGTCAAATCGTGGTGGAGAATATGATTCAAAAGCATTCCATGATTACTGCAAACAACATGGAATCAGAAGACAATTTACAACTAGGTACACACCGCAGCAGAATGGTGTAGCAAAGAGAAAGAACAGGACAATTATGAACATGGTAAGAAGCATGTTGAAAGGCAGAAACTTGTCTAATGAGTATTGGGTAGAAGCAGTTGCATGTGCTATTTATGTGATCAACATATCTCCTACAAAGAGTGTGATAAACAAAGTACCAAAACAAGCATGGTCAGGTATGTATTGTAGCGTATCTCATCTCAGAGTATTTGGATGTTTAGCTTATGCACATGTGCCTAAGGAGCGAAGAGGCAAACTAGATAATAAAAGTGAAAAATGCATATTCAATGGTTATAATGAGAAATCAAAAGCTTACAAATTGTATAACCTTGTCACAAAGAAGACCATAATTAGCAGAGATGTTGTGTACAAAGAACAAGAGTCGTGGAATGGAACTGTCGACAAAATAGTTGATGCACAAGTTCCACTGATGGAAGAAGATGATGTAGGAGAAAAGGAGCAGCAAGAATCACAGGTGAAGACACCAAACAGGGACACACCAACAAGAAACAATGTAAACTTTGAAACGGGAACTGATACTGTTACCCGTTTCGTAGAGATAGCAAAAAAGTGACCTGATTTTGAAAAGGGGTGATGCATAACGAACATGTTTTTTTTAGAGCGTAGTTTTTGGAAGGAATGTCATGAGAATGATAGTTTTATGTACATTACGTTTTAGAATGGTAGTGATTTTCATGCTGATTTTAAAAAGTGAGTATTCTTCATCACCCCCTTTTTTTAATAGACCTGTTTTTTGGCTTTAAATTTTCTAATGTATAAAATGTAATTAATTATTTTGTAAATTTGATCATTTTTGAAGTGGTCGTTTTCTTCACATTTTCTTGTTTTTTATTTTAATTTTAACCTTTTTTTGTGAGGTTTTTATTGTTTTGCATATTTAAATTAGGAGGTCGATATTTAGAATTTTCGATATTGTACATATTTATACATCCTTAATTAATTTTTCAATCCACATGGAATAATTGTTTCTAAAAAACAATGTTTTTTAACAATGGAAATAAAAATAACCATTTTTAACATAAATATAACTAAAAAACTACATGTTTTGATAATTTTTTGCTAGAATTGACATGTCAAAATCACAACTTCTATATGAAAATTTTAACTAAAAATGGTTAAATAATAGTTTTTTTTTTTATGAATTTCATGTCAAAAAAATAATAATAATCACTTTTTTTTTTAAATAATGATTAACTTAAAAATTAATGTGAAAATCACATCTTAGAAATATTGAACGCATAACAACCTTAATTGAGTGTTTATTCTTCTCATAAAATGTCAAAGTCAAAACATTGCAAAGATTTATTTCCAGGCATAACTTAAATTTAATCAACAATGTCACGTAATCCAAACTCTTCGACCTCTAAGGTTTCATCATTATCTTCTTCCACAATATTTTCTGCTTCCTTTTGGTCATTTTCCTCTTCTAATGGATCTTTGATGTCTGCGAATCTCCCAATGCATGTCTTTCCAAACATTCCATGTAATGGTGGGTGGGGTTCCTTTGCCTTTTTTTCCACACGTGATTCACTAAAGTCCCCTTTCTTCAACCCAATTTCTTGCATTGCATTTGGAAGAAATTGAAAAGCATTAATTCTTTGCTGAATGAAAGGCTGAAATGTTTAGAAATTTTCTTGAATAACTATTTCAAATACCATTTATGAAAAGATGGTAATGCAAGCACATAGAACCAATAAATAAGATTTCAAAGATGCAAGAGAATGTTATTGCCTAGTGGACAAATCTCTAGTCTCTCTACAAACAAGCTACACCAAAACCATAAAAAAACTAAGCAAGTTATTAAACCTTCCTAATTTTAGTTTATTAGGCATAGGTCACTATGTGTTAAATATCATAGTCTAAAAATAAAATAAGTAACTTGCACCTCAAACTTACATTGAAAAGAAACATTAATACAAATGATCCAATTTCAATTGAGAACAATAGTTTATTATGAGGAAAACAAAAATAAAAAACTCTTCTAATTCTAATTGAAACAAGGAGAAAATTTCAATATAAAAAACTCAACACCCATATCTAGATACATTATCATTGCATCTCTTCGACTACAAATCAAGCACTGGAGAAAATTTTTAATATAAAAACCTGAGCATCCATATATAGATACATCAACACCCCATCTTTTTGAGTAAAAATCAAGCACTCCTCTTTGTACATTAAAAAGGAGGGATGAATCAATCTATCTTGGTTTATGAGGAGCAATGAAAGAATTTTTTTTTATAATCTTCTAGTTTATATCAACTAAATAAAAAGGTGTAATAACTAATCATTTAGTTTGGGTTGTTGTTTCTAAAAGGGTATGGCCCAAAGCTTAATTATGTCCAATGTCACTTCATAATCTAATGATATGTAAGAAAGATTTCTTCCACTTGAATTAATAAGACACTAGAAACCTCACATACTCAAAACAAACCTATTGAAAACCAATTTGATTCAATAGACCTAATCAAAACAAACATACAAGAGAATGTAAAAATGAACATTTGATTATACTCAAATCTTGAAATTTGTGATCCCAATTCATAATTCTTTATTTATTTCTATCTCATCATACATTAATTATTTTAGCAAAAGAAAAAGACAGCTACATTTCTATCTTGTTCGGAGTTCATTATTTTGGAAAAAAGAAAGAAACCTATGTGTTCATCTAGAACTTGGAGAAGAGGTAAACTGTGTTAGATTGTCTCTTTTTCTTTCACAATACACACCAATAACCACTCTTTTTTGCTTGCCAAGATTATTTAGCATCAAAAAATATGTGACAATGGAAGATTGGAAAATATTGTTTCATACCCAATGAAAAACAAGATGGGAAGAAAACAAATAGATGTGGCAGATCCATGGGTGAAAAAGAAAAGTCATAAATACTAAACATATTGCAGATTTTTATAATTGCTTGCAAACCTGGCATAGATGCCTAATCCATGCATCATGAATAAGAGATTTGGATAGGTTATAATTCTGAGGAGAGGAGATAGATCACATATCAAACCAAATTTGATATGAAACCTTATTGGTTAACCTTAGTCTGGCTTTTGTTGAGAAGGAATACCATGAAGATTGTTAGAAATAATCAAACAATGTAATCTAATCAACGTTTATGGATTGATTATTCATTTATATCTTAGTCAGTTAATTATTCAAAAAAAAAAAGAAATAAACAAAGACGTTTATGGATTGATTATTCATTTATATCTTAGTCGGAGTTAATTATTCCAGAAAAACAAAAGAAAAAAAGAAAGAGGGACCTACATGTTCATTGAAAAGAAACTACTGAGTTGGATTCTTCACTTTTTCTTCTGCCATATTTGATACATGCACCCACGCATTAGTAACTATTTTGTTTGTTCCATGCATTTTAACATTGGCTGTGCCAGGGCGAGGTGGAGGAAGAGGAGCAACAGCAACTGGAATAAGAGTTTGTGCAACAGTCCATCTGTTCACCTTATTACATAAAAATAGATGAATATTCACCCTAAGTAACAAATTTTATCACATGAAACTCCTTTAATGTTTTCTTTCTCAATAACTTCTTTAGAAACATCTTTTAAACTGTACATTAATTTCTCTTTAAACCATATTTTCATGTACAATTAGTCATATAAACCTACCAATTGGTTTAAAACTTATATCTCCATTCCATTTACTCTTTGCAATTCCCTTTCGCAGATAACGAACACTTCATTCTTATCTTCACTATACGATGTTGGAATTGACTTACATTATTCAATTTTCAACCTTTATAATGGCTCAAAATTATCCTATTTAATTTGATAAAGAAAGATTTTGATATCCATCTACAAAACATTGTGTTGCATGCCTATAAAAAAGCTCAACGACATACATCAACCTCTATTATTTATTAAATCATAGTGTGCCTATCAAAATGTAATATTATTGCCTACCCCTTGTTCAAGGGAAAGCGCTAATATTGATAAGTAAAACTCAATTCACATCACATTGCGAGATAGATGTTCCAAGCCATTTTGATCAACATGGTGAAGCGACGCCAAGGAGAGCGTATCAGGTTGTATCTTCGAGGGATCATCCTCTGCTACAAAAGGTCCAAATCAAACCAGTGCCCAAATACTTCTCTGATTCAAATTGAAGGAGTCAATACACTATAGGAAGTGGATTGGTATTGGTATCTGGGCAAATGGCCTATATTTACAAGGCAAAAACCAAGAAGGGGGGAACTAATTACAGGTGTATTTGGGGCAAAGTAACAAGGCCGCATGGTAACAGTGGTGTTGTTAGGGCAAAATTTAGAACAAATTTGCCACCAAAGTCCATGGGAGGGAGAGTGAGAGTATTTATGTACCCGAGCAGCATATGAGGTGGTGGGGCGATTCTCAAAATTGACCCGCCACCGCCCCGCCACCGGTGGTGGTGGCGGCACCGGTGGCGGGGCGGTGGCGGGTCGATTCTGAGAATCGCCCCACCAGCCGACGATTCTCAGAATCACCTCAGTTCATTAAAATGGATCAAAAATGAAATTTTCAAACAGTGGCAAATTGAAAATTAGGGCACTCTCACAGGAATATGGCGAAAACATCCCAGATCGAAGCAATCTATTTTAAATCAGACTGTGAATACAATTTAACATATGAATAGACAAGCCCACTGTAAACCCTTGGCATATGATAACTTCAAACCCTTCTAGATAATAAAATATATTCTCTTAATTTCCTAGAGAAAAGGGCACAAGATTTCCAGAGGTTTCAAAAATCAAAAATTTTGAAAAAAGTTGTGCATCACAACAATACAGCAAATTAAATATTATCCAGCCATCATCCTGGTGATAAAGTCTTCATAGCAGATGTTCCCGTTTAACTTACCAATAACTCATTATATTTTAAACCTCTTAGGTTTATTTTCATTTAAAATTTTTCATTTAGAAATATCGAACTATTCTTATGCTTCATTTTCAAACTGAGATATTAATAACAAACCTCTTCTGATTATTTAAATTTCTCATTCAGACGTATTGAACTATATTTAATTCGTTTCTTATACTTCATTTTTAACCTACGATTGAAAATTTTAAATATAAAGTATTGTTATTTAAAACAGGAATTTCTTTTACACTCATCCAAATGAAGCTGTCATTAAAATGACAGGCACAAAAAATAAATAACCGTCCCAGAATTTTGACTCGACAGGCGAAACAAACTTGAAATTCCAGGGCCGGGCCATGACATTGACGTTTTGGATTTTACAATACGCCTTTGCCCCATGAAGTTCATTTTAGGTTTTGTAATGCGCACTCACCCCATAAAGTTTTAGTTTTACTGTTTACGCAGCCGAATAAAGTTTTATGATTTTAGAATACCCAATTGCCGCGTAACCATATGGTTTGCACGCGTCGTGAATACTGCAACCTCTTTCAAAGTTTTCTTTGCACGACATAAATCATGACGTGGGAATTGTGCAATTTCCAAGGCCACCTTCTCCAAAGTGTTACAATAAACAAATTTGCTGGAATCTTGAGGTTTGATTATGACATAATTTTATAATATAAATCTTTCAAGAGATAAGGTCAAATAGTGGTAATGGATTGTTGTCTTCTTTTTTACCATCCACCGAGGTTTGATTATGAGATTATGACAATTTAATTATGCAATTTGATTATCTATTTTGATTCTTTAGAGTAGTAGGTAGTAGATTAATACAATGAACTTGGAATACTTGATATAAATAAATTACAATATAAATATTTTTTTAATAATGGTTATTATAAATGATATAAAAATAATATCCATGTTCTCACTCTTGCCACGTGAATTTGTTTATCTTATAAAAAAAGTTCATATATTTATATTACAAGTGTCCCACGATTTCTATCGAACCGGAATTGCTTCGAGAATACCCAGCCTGTAGCAGTAACATAGGCGATAAATGAAGGCGGTGGAGGAGAGAAAGACAACCAGACATAGATCCGTTTTGGGTAATAGAAGTCATGAAAACAGGCTTTGTGGGATCCGGTAACGTCACAGAGTAAGATAGCAGCGTCAAAGTGACTGTAGGCATTGGTGGATAAAGTGAAGTGGTATTGATGAGGCCTCACATTGTCCATCGATGCCTCAGCCACTTTGACGTTCTCATCTGTTTTTATTACTGCCTCACTTCCTCCGCCAATGCCCGAGGCGTTGTCATCTGTTTTTGCAGCATTATCAGATCCTACAAACCCTGTTTTCATGGGTTAAAATTATACATCTGTTTCCCTATGTATAACGTGTCTCAGGTGGCGATTTTTTTTTTTTGAAGAATGTCCTGAGTTGATCTTCTCTAATTTATGAATGAGCTACGTGTTTTATATCCCTCAGGTATTTTCAAGACCAATATATAAGCCGACACATATTCTCGGTGATTTTTGTTTGTCTTAAAATATATTAAGTGTCCCCATGGGGTTACATGGACTTTCAATGTAAGTTGTAACTAAAATTCACTGTCCCTGTCTAATAATATTAGACATTAGTTGGAGGTAACATTGATAAAATTATGAGCTCAAGATTTAAGTTACTATGGTGAAGATAATATAGAAAGTGCGGGCTTTTATATGGTCCTGTTATTTTAGTTCATTATCATTCAAACAAGGGGCTGTTAAGTTTGGTGTTATCTGTGTCTAAGACATTTAGATGAACATTTAGATGAAAATTGATCGAGATTAGGTTTTTACCTTGATTAAGAAGATTTTTAAAATGATTAAATATAAGGGAATGGAAATAGGAGTAGTTTTTAAAAGAAAAATCCAAGTTTGTTTTATAGTCAATTCATCTTTATCTAAGATATTTACATGAAAATTGATTGAGATTATGGTTTTCACCTTGATTAAGAAGACTTTTAAAATGACCATGTTAAGCATAAAGGAATGGAAATAGGAGTAGTTTTTAAAAGCAAAATTTAAGTGTGTTTTCTAGTGAATTCATGGAAAGACAATAGATGAGTCTAAAATATTTGAAATGCTTTAACAATAAGGTTATAGTTATGGTACAATAATATATTTTTAGTTAATTTTATTAGGAATTCAAAAGAGATTAGATATATTTGTTTAACATTGAAAGCTTTTTATTTTGAGGATTAAGAAATACTTCTTTATTATATTAATTTATCCATAAAGGTCATTTACTTTTAAAAAAATAATTTTTTTTACTTTCACTTTAGGTTTGGTTTTTGATGCAATGGGTTTGTATAGATCTTGAGGTAATAGACTCCTTAAATATGACTCAAGGATTTCTAAAAGTATTCTTCCAATATTAATGAGTTTCTATGTCTACAACGTAATCACCACAATGAAATAATAAGCATTTGCTACCAACAAGATGTTCATAGCCCCATAAAAGGTTTTTATATCCCTCGTTACTTCCCCCATTGGGGTGCTTTTCATTTATTTTATTTTTCCATTTTCTTTTATTTAGATATGAGGATGGGTAACATCTAATTGATAATAGTGGGGGAAGCAACGCAATGAATAACCATATTAATAGGTTTCTCTCCTTATATTGGGTGTAAATTATTGACCTAATTGACTTTTTAGAATTTTTGCCAAGGGAGATGTTTTTATGCTGTTGTTAAGATATTCGCAGTGAATTTGATAAATGTAATCCTTTCTCAATGGTAATTGATGTTAATGGAGGTCCAAACTTAGTTTGATCATTTTGGTTGTGTTTCCCATTGTGGTATTAGCGTCCATGTGCTCCTCATGAGTCACCTGCAACAAAATAAGACAAACACAAAATACCATGTAACTATATTTAAAACGCCATCAAAGTTATTATAGTGGTTCATAAGATGAGAGTGACAGTGACCTTCCTTTAAAGGTTTGGAAAGAAATTAAAATAGATTATTATTGGCCTTAGATACTCTAATCAAAGTAAATCGAGTGGTCGTAGGTAGCTCATCGTATTCTCCCTAGATGTGGGGTATGATTTCATTGATGATGCATTATTAGGATTGTGATTGACACTAGAGTTATCTTCTGGGAACTTGCTTGTTTTTTCCAATTATTTCATTCTTGAGAGAAAATCCTCTGGCAGCTAGGTTTGGGATTTATTGATAGCAAATGGAGTTATGCTACTTTCATTTCTCGGGAACACATTTATGAGGGAGTAATAAGGTTCTTCAGGTGTAACTGAGTTGCTTTAGAAAAAATAAAACTTGCTTATGGGATTCCTTGTGAACTTTTTGTGAACATATTTTATGGAGAGGGTGATCAGTTTAGCGAGGGTCATTAGAGGAGATTCACTGTAATCTGACTCCAGTTCCTCTTTTTAGCGAAATCCTAGCCTCCTATGAATTTTTAATGCTCAAAATTAAGATAAGGATAATCAAGAAAATGTGCTTGATGTGATATGGTAAATTTGTCCATCTATGTTTTTAGGTGTAATAACCATGTCATGTAATGGTTGAGAACATCTTGAATTTATACTTAGGAAAGAAAAATGATATTCTACCAAAAAAATTAATGTTTTTTTTTCCTCATAAACAATTTTGTTTGGCACATAAAAATTTGGTTTTACTAGCATTTTTTAAAAAGTTTGAAAATTGACCCTAAAAAAAAATCATCGTTCCAGTATCATCACTTTTTCGTTTTGAAGCTATATTTTGCACGAAAATTTCATAGTAAATTTCGTAGTCACTGTGATATTTAAAACATATTCAAAATTGACTCCTAAAAAATAAAATCATCGTTCCAGTATACACACTTTTCGTTTTTAGCACTGTTTTTGATTTTTTTCGGGGTTTTTTGGCTAGAGTTCCCGTTTTGAGTTTATAGTTCCCGTTTCAAGTTTATAGTTCCCGTTTCAAGTTTATAGTTCCCGTTTCAAAGTTTACATTGTTAAGAACTCCAAGATTTTCAGAGAGCATGGATCTTCAAGCATATCAGCAGATTGAGATTCTCCCAACAGTCAATCGGGTGATGAATCAAGCACTGCTAAGAGAAATATGAGAAGTCTGAAAGATATTTATGATGATTTGGATGTTAGTTGAAATTTTGCATTATTTTCATTCTAACCTTCTTTGTTTGAAGAAATAATCAAAGATGAAATTTGGGTACAAGCCATGGATGAAGAAATTGAAGGTATTGAAAAGAATGATACATGGGATTTGGTTGATTTACCAAAGGACAAAAATCTCATTGGTGTGAAGTGGGTGTACAAGACAAAGTTGAATGAAAGATGGTGAAATTGATAGATTTAAAGCAAGACTTGTAGCAAAAGGATTCTCGCAGTAACCAGGAATAAAATTTGGAGAAACGTTTGCTCCAATAGCCATATTGGATACTATAAGAGCGTTCTAGCCGCAACAACGCAGAAAAAGTGGAAAGTATATCAAATGGATGTGAAATGAGCCTTCTTGAATGGAATTCTAGAAGAAGAAATTTATGTTCAGCAGCCTCTAAGATATGAAGTTGAGAATAATGAAGAGAAATTTTACAGGTTGAAGAAAGCGTTCTATGGACTGAAGCAAGCGCCTAGAGCTTGGTATAGCTGAATCGATAGCTACATGATTAATAATGGATTTTGCAGAAGCAACATTGAGCCTACCTTGTACAGAAAGGTAAATGAGCATGGACAGATTTTGATTGTTTTCTTATATGTTGATGACATGATTTTTACAGGTGATTTTGAGATAAATGAATTTAAAGAAGCCATGATGAAAGAATTTGAGATGACAGATCTTCATCTCATGAAATATTTTCTTAGCATGGAAGTTGAGAAACCTGAAAAGAGGATTTTTATTTGTTAAAATAAATATGCCAAAGATTTGTTGAAAAGATTCAGGATGGAAAATTGCAAACCTGTCCCTACACTAGTTGCAACAGGTACAAAGTTAAGTAAGGATGATGTAGGATCATATGTCAATCCAACTCTATTCAAAATATTGGTTGTCAGCCTCATGTATCTCACAGCTATAGGATCGAATATCATGCAAGGAGTGAGTTTGATTTCTAGATTTATGGAGACTCCAAAAGACACACATTGGAGTGCAGGATAAAGAATTCTGAGATACATAGCAGGAACTAGAGATTGTGTCATAATGTATGCAAGCACAAAAAAGAAAGATTTAATTGGATACACAGATAGTGATTTTGCAGGCATTTTGGATGATAGGAAGAGCACTTATGGTTATGTGTTCCCCCTTGGTTCAGGTGCGATTTCATGGGCATCTAAGAAGCATCCCATTGTGACACTTTCGTCAGTAGAAGCAAAATATGTAGCAACAACATCAACAACATGTTAAGCAGTGTGGTTAAGAAGAGTATTTGATGAACTAAAGAAGAAACAAGGATCAACAGTAATTTACTGTGACAACACCTCAGCAATTGCACTATCCAAGAATAGTGTGTTTCATCAAAAGAGAGAACATATTGATATAGATATCACTTTATTAGAGAACTTGTGAGCAATGGAGAAGTTCACTTGAAGCCTTGTAAATCTAGTGATCATTTGGCTGATATATTTACTAAGTCATTAACACAAGATGTGTTTGAGTTTCATAGAGGAAACTTGGGTGTTGTAAGCCTAGCTGAGACATAGACCAACAGACATTCTTGAGTTGTTATGAGTCATGTTTTAGTTTACTAGTCATAATTAAGGGGGGAGTGTTAAAATAAGATAATTACTCTTGCATGAGGAGTTGGATAAACATAGAGAGTTAGTTAACTGAGTGATTGAGTGATTCAATATTTGAGTGTTGATTCAAGTCGAGTTAAATGATAGATGACTTTGAGTGTGTGGTTGCATGTCAAGGCGAGTAGCTAGTTGGAAAATGATAAATACCCTTCATCGGGTTCATTGTAAGTATCATGTTTTGTGTGATCAATAGAAGAGAAACAACTCGTGTTTTATGTGTGCATTCATGCTTTGTCTCCTCTGCCTTTCCAATAGTAGATACGGGAAAACCAGTTGAAATACAAGTTGCATATAACGCCACCTTAAACTATTGGACAAATTTCGGTTTTTATTGTGTGCTTGTAAATACTTTGCAAAAGAAGTTGAAAGACGCGTGTATATAACATCATCTTTTGCAAAAAAAAAAATTCTAAAATTGTGTTCATTCCTTTACCGTCGAGTGAGGAATGCAAGAATGGATCCCTTTACTGTCTTTGGCTAGAATCAATTTACAGATTAGTTATCTATCTATCAATCAAGTTTTGTGGTCAATTATGCTTTACAAACATTCAAACTCTGAACCACAGTTGCTAAGTTTGAGTTTTAAATAACCATAATTGCCAAATTTGAAATATAATTTGCATTTAATTATGAAGAAAAAGAAGAAAAAAAAATTAAAATTTAATTATAAAATATACATTTTATCGAAATTAACAAAATTGATTCAAAAGCTCACTGACCCCGAAAAACAAAAAATTGAATATCATTCATCGTGCTCATTTCTTAAGAGTGACGTCTGAGAAAGGGGTCCTGAAGTTGAAGGGTAAGAATCCTTTAAAAAGTGTACCCTAACTCATAAAAGAATGCGCACAAAATCCTCTCTTTTGAAGGACTACTTTCTAAATTATTAAATAGCCAAAATATTTAGCTTATAAATTATCATATACCATAATATCCCATATTTTATATTTCATTCCTTTTACAAACTTTTTTAGTAAAATATTTTCACGTTAGTAATATAAAAAGTAAAAGCATCACACATAAATTTGTCCCTAATTGAAAACACACCTTGAAATGATTATTCCATTAAATTAAATACAAGTAAAAAGGAAAGGGTAAATTTCACGAATGAATTGAAAGGGAATGGTAAAATTGGCCAATGACTTAAGACCATTCAAGTTGTTGGATATCTTATAACACTAAAAAATGGATAACTTTCTTAACACTAAAGCGTTTAAGTAAATATTAAACAAGTTGTAATAAGTCAATAATTAGTTTAGTAAATATTAAACAAGTTGCAATAAGTCGTTTGTTATTTTTATTTGGATAAAAATAAAGTAATATCTAATAAACAAAATGTAAAATCAATGAGCTAATTATTGAATTACTACCTAGTACTTAGTTTACTGTTTTTATTTGGATAAAAATAAATAATATTTAATAAACAAAATGTAAAATCAATGAGCCAATCATTGACTTACTACATAGTGCTTGATATTACCAATTAATCTTCATTTAACTTTTATACAAATTTTATAATAAAACTCCAAAATTGAGCCTTAGTTCACTTTTGATATAAAGTGGAAGCTTTTGTCACTGAAAGTTAGGTATGCATTGTAGCTATCACAAGTGGTATTCAATAATATGATAAATCACCTTGCCAATGGCCGAAAAAACAAAGGATGTTCCACACCAAGGCTTTCTAACATGACATTTTGATGGTATGTTGGCAAGCCCATGTTCGGTCATAAAGTGAATGGATCTGTACAAAATGGTTTTTCCATCTGACATGGGGATACCAGATGGACGCATTTTATCACCGTAAGTAGCGTAAATATCCCATGGATACCAAATGAATGAATCATTAAATCAAGATAATGGTGTACGGTGTACCCACAAACCAAAACAAAGTAATACTGGTGGTCATGGTCAATATGGCCATTGGGCATTTCTTGGCACAACCAACAACGATTAGATACAATAGGGTATTTTATAAACATCCATTTCTTACTCCAATTTGCCTTCCATTTATATATTTATCATTGTAAGTATGTTGTGGAAACACCAGTTGTGATGGAAGCAGTTATATACCTCACAATAGTGGGTCATCGCCAAAGCTAGGGGATTCTTTCTCAACACAAAGAGGGAAGGGCATACTTCTACAGATGTCCTGGAAGGGAGCATTATTCGGCATTTTCGAAAACATTGGGAATATCATATTTATTGGGAGGATATCTGATTCCATGTTTTTTGATAACCAAAACAATACATCCATTATGAAGGTGGGGACTTTATCCACTGGGTTCATTGTCTCTGGTCAATTCTGCCATTAAAATGTACTCAATTATAATTTTGGCAAGAATATGGATGGGCATATTATCGTAAATAATAACTTGACGGGATGGTGAAAGCGATATCAGGGTTTGGTTTGTTTATGCAGCAGTGGTAATCCCATTAGCATGGTCGGCCATTGTTAGAGTGGCGAGGCCTGTTGATTACTCCATTGACGAAGTAATCTAGGGACCACTATTGGATCAACTCATAAAAGTATATGTTGACGGAGAATACGAGGACCATTATTGGATGAACTCATAAAAGCGCATTGAGGCCTGTTGATTACTCCATTGACGGAGTAATCCAGGGACCACTATTGGATCAACTCATAAAAGTATATGTTGATGGAGAATACGAGGACCATTATTGGATCAACTCATAAAAGCGCGTTGATAAAGTTAGTTTCATACTTCAACAACATATTTTCAGTTTTTATGGATTTCATTTTACGTTTAGCAAATGTGGTTGATATAGGTTGATTAAGGTCATTTTCATAAAAGTGGAAAATGCAGCAAATTGGCCTATATCAACTACATTTACTAATGTGTTTGTGTTAGTTTGGGGACATGCATGTGGCGTCAATTAATTGACCATGGTTGAAAAGGGTTGATGAGTTTGATTATGGTTGACTAAGGATTGACCATAGTGAAGCATTAATGTAACAATGTATTATTGTTACATTGATTTAACACTGTTACATTAATGTTACATTGATATTGACCATATTTTACCATTATCAACAATGGTTGATGTTACATTAATGTTAATGTTACATTGGTTGATAAGGTTTTACCATTGTTGACCATTGTTACATGGTTACAATGGTGTTACATTAATATTCATTATGGTTGATATTACATTAACCTTAATGTTAATGATGCTATTACATTAATGGTTGAAATAGGTTGATGGGGTTGATCATGGTTGACCTCAGTTGACCATGATTACCAATAATTACCATGGTTGACCTTAGTTGAGCATGATTAACCATCATTACCATGGTTGATATTAGTTGAGCATGATTAACCATCATTACCATGGTTAACCAAGGATTAAGGGGAAGATTATGGTTGACCTTGGTTTACCATGGTTGATCGAGGCTAGAAAGTGTTGACAACTAATGTGTGTGGGGTGGATTCATTAAACATCATTGAAGAGGGCTGATGAGTTGACCATGGCTAAAGATACTTGGCAAGGTTGACCAATGTTAAAGAGGGTTGACTAAGGTTGACTAAATTTAACCATGGTCAATCATTGATGTAACACTGTATTATTGCTACATCAATATAACAATGTTATATTAATGCTGACCATTGTTACATTAATGTTACATTGATATTGACCATGGTTGACCATTGTTAACCATGGATGAGAATGGTTGATGTTACATTAATGTTAATGTTAATGTTACATTAATGATGAGGGTTAACCATTGTTAGTCAAGGTAGAACATGGTTGAGCTAATTGAACACGATTGACAATGACTATCATGGTTGACCAAGGTTGACTATTGTCACATTGTTACACTAATACTACATTAATGTTGACTATTGTTGACCATGGTCAACATGTGTTGACTATAATTGATCTTACATCAATGTTAATCCTAATGTTACATTTATGTTACAAAAATGGTTATATTAATGGTTGAAGTGGGTTGACCATGGTTGACAAGGTTACCATTGTTGGTCAAGTAGACCATGATTGTCCTCAATTGAACATGATCGACAATGATTACCATGTTTTACCTCAGTTGAACATGGTTGAAAATGATTACTATGGTTGACCTCAGTTGACCCTGATTGACAATGATTACCATGGTTAAGCTCAATTGGACATGATTGACAATGATTACCATGGCTAAGCTCAGTTGACCATGATTACCATGATTAACTTCATGGTAATCATGATTACCACGGTTAACCTTTGTTGACTTCACTTGAAAATGATTACCACTTAACTTTAGTAGGTAGAGCATGGGTTGTTATAGGTTGACTATGGTTGACCAGAGATGACCATGGTTAACCATGGTTGACAAAGGTTTACCATGGTTGAGTAAGGTTGACCATGGTGGTATATGGCTAACTAACGTTGTGTGTGGTTGAACATGGACAATAATGAGTGACAATGTTTGACCATGGTTGAGTTTGTTTAACCATGTTTGGCCATAATTGAGCTCATCAAACATGGTTAAATATGGTCAACATATGGTTGATCATGGGTGTACATGGTTGATCAAGGTTGTTAGTGTTTGTTATAAACGATTATGGTCAGGGTTGACTATGATACGCATGTTGAATATGGTTTAAGAGAGTCAACTATAAATCTTATTTATATATTACTACATTCATCCATGGCTAACTCTAATAGTAACATTTATTGGAATAAGTTAATTATTCTTGTTTTTTTGCATAGCTTTAATAATTTAATGTATAATATAAATTAGAAACAATTATTCATGCTAATTTAAAATTAGTATATTCATTATGTGCTAAGTTATGTGCATGGGGGTTCTAACACATGGAGGGGAAAAGGAAGTGTGTCCCTTAGAAGCCTGTAATAGTACGCAACCTGAAAGGAACACACAAGCTTAATGACATCACAAGATGGAAAGAAGAATAGTTGACAATCCAAATTGACGGGTTAAACCAACAACACGACTACAAAAAGATTCATATAATCGTATACAAAAAATGCCATCCACAAGAGCGTAAGTTAAAAAACATACATTTCTAAAGTAACTAGAATAGTCGAATTACAATAAAAACATATGCATGAAGACATGTTGGCTCTGTTATGTTATATAAAGTGAAAGTTCCATCCATACATACACCACTGATAGTCACTAACCCCAATAGTGGAATATTGCAGTCAACATCGCCTGCTCCTCCAAATATTTGTACTCGCTCTACACTGTGGAGAAGCCAAAGCTCATCACAATACTCTCCAAGCCTTCTCTAAGCAATGCCTAGCTAAAATCTTCGCTCCCAAAACCCTGTTCTATGAGTTATGAGGTTCTATATATATAAAAGGGTGGGGTGACCCTTTCCATTCCCCTTTGACTACCCTCATTACATATGACTGTTTTCATTCCACTAATGACAATTGAAATTTTACCTTACATTACATTTCATTGCAATAGATACGACTTATAGTAGGGAGGTGGCCGAGACAACTCATAACACAATTCGACATGAAACTATTGAATTGTATTGTCTAACTGTGGTGTCCATGTCAAGTTGTTGTGTTGTTAAGTGGTGGATGTCTCTTTGGATGTGCTTCATCTTCACTTCCACATAGCTTGATGTTGCAGGGTCTTCAATGGTCTTGGTCTTTTCAAGATGGTTCCATGCATGTACTCCTTTCGCTTGCTACTCAATGTGCTTTGTACTTTCATCCAGCTGTAAGCAAGTATTCTAGCATGTGCTCCTTCTTCATCTTGCTCTTCATCTCACCATGTTCCATCAATGTACCTATTCCTACAATTCACTCATGATGGGATAACATCAAATTTGAAAATATCCTAGTCTAGCATGATGCATTTTTTTCCGTGTTCGAGTCCAGGTGATCGGGAGGGAGCACGGGACACTGGAAATGTGTAGAGCACATCTCAGGCCATTGTGAGGAATTTTGGAGCTCAGTTTACACTATCGGGAAAAATTGTGTAGTGACCACTAGGAAGCAAAATTGTGCAGTGACAGTCACCAGTGTCATCTCCAAGATGGGACCTTGAGGGGGATAGTTTCTGGCCAGTTTCTCGAGGGATGACAAAGTGGGGATGCAGAGCGACTACTGGGCAGCTCTATGCAGTTTCCAGAGGAAGGACAAAGCAGGGTTGCATGAGGACTTCTGGTTAGTTCTGCATAGTTTCTAGAGGAAGGATAGAGCAGGGCTGCAAAGGGAGCTGTTGCGCAGTTTTCAAGGGGAAGACTAGACAAGCCGCTCAAGGGAACATCTGGGAATTCTATGCAGTTTCCTAGAGTAGTGCAGAGCAAGCCAGTAGAGGACCTGCTAGACATGACTGTGTAGTTTCTGGAGACAGTGCAAAGCAAGGCAACAGAGGTCTTGTTGATCATGACTATGCAGTTTCTGAAGGCAGTGCGGGGCAGGTAGCAGGGAAATCAGTTGGGCATATCTGCACAATTTTGGAGAGTAGTGAAGCCCTGAGTCTCAGTGCAGTGTAGGTTTCTGGCAAACCAGAGGGAGGCTGAATAATTGTGCTTGAGAAATGTGTAGCTTAGTTTGGCCATGAGGCAATTTTTGTGCAATTCTGAGAGGTAGACAGGCCTGCTCATTTTCAGGATTGTGCAGTGTAGCTGACCTAGAAGACAACCTCAAGCATTGCGTGGTTATGGGTAGCAGAGCAGGGTCAATGAGGGTTGAGACTGCGCAATGCAACTCAGTGAGGGTCCAGTTGAAGGAGGTTGTCCAATCGGAGATATTTTCAGGAAAATGGCTAAGTGTGGGAGGTAAGTGAACCAGTGCAAACTTGACATTGTGATCATAGACTTAGGATACCTTGAAAACAAGACAACACAAACCAACAAGACAAAACATGTGCTCAGTGAGACTGTCTTAAATCTAAGAGCGAGAAGTGCGACACTTGAGGTAGACCGTCGGATGACTGTGAGGACACTTGCATGATCGTGCTTAAAACTTTATGTGTGAGTGTGACCGATGTTCACAGAGTGAAGAAAACTCATGCACACAAAGGCAAACCTTCAAAATCATCAGAACAATATTGCAAGCATGACAAAGCAATCCATATGCCAAAAGGATGACCGCTGGTCCAACAAGCGATAGGGAGAAAGACGCATAGAGGAAACACATGGAATGACTTTTGGTGCTTGCAACCATGCATGTCATTGAAAACAGAATGATATGATGTTTATCAATAGTACTTCAAGCTACACTAAGAGATGTATTTAAAAAGGATGAGCTTTTCTTACCATACTAACCCTCCAAATTGTTATGCATTAGATAGAGTTTTCATGCGGTCCCGATCATTTATCATAACTCGGTTCCTTGGTCTTTCTCCTCAACTCCTTGAGAGTCATCTAGCATGTCATCTTTCCTTGTGGGCACTATGTAGAAAATCCTGTAGATTCACAAGCTCATGCAATGTACTAAAGCACATGACAAGAATATACTTCTACTTTCAACCAACATAATCCAATAGATCGATGAAAACAATATGAACAAGAAGAAGATAAATTAGTGGAACATAATACAAGAAGTATCTGGGGAAAGCCACTGCTAAAAACCCCACTATCTGTATTGCATATATTACAAATATGAGTGAATATACAAAGATTGTTCTCATTAGAACAATTCCGCACAAGTATACTCAACTCTCTCAACTCACAAGCTAGCTCAAGCTAAATCCTTAGCCATTCAGCATCTCTCCAAGCCCCTAATCTCTTGAGTAATTCCTAGGATGAATAACTCGTATTTGAAGGGAATTCATGCTTCCAAAACTGCTCAATCCAAACATAGTATCAATCTCTGATGCATGTATGATATTTACACTCCAATAACTAATACCACTGATAGTACATTGTCCCTACACTCTAGTCTCAACTGGGTCTTTCTCTGAATTGACATGCATGAGTTTCTCATGAGGGAATCTTCAGTTAACTCTAGTAGCACTAGTGGATGCATTAGTGCACCAACTGATTGTTAGTCCTCTATTAGTTCCAAAAACAATTTAGAACTAATTTAACTAAACTTAACTCGGTAAACTGAGTGATTTAATTTCCAACTCAATTTAAACTCACACTGGACCCCTAGAACTTAGGGAGAACATACTCATGACTATAGAAAGACTTCCAACTCGAAATTCCTAAGCTAATTAAGTTAATTAAACTTAATTAACTATTTACAAGTTGCTATGAGAATAGAATTCGATTTTAATTCTCAGTTTAATTCAATGGAAAATTAAACTGGAATTTCTTGTTGCCATTTCTCAACACACTAAGAGATACATCTGCGCAACTTCAACAAGCAGTGACTACTGTCAGGATGATGTCTTGGGAGGACATCTACGCAGTTTCAGTGGGCAGTGACTGCTGCCGGGATGATGTCGTTGGAGAACATTTGCGTAGTTTCTGAATGCAAGGAAGACTAGACAGCTGGGACAACACTGCGCAGTTTTGGGATGCAAGACACTACTACGAGATGGGGCCTTGGAAGGACACCCTTGCGTAGTTTTTATATGCAAGGAAAACTAGGCAGCTAAGGGACAATACTGCACAGTTTCTGGAGACAAGTGGGTTCTGGTTGAGGGAAGGACACTGGAGGAAATCACTGTGCAATTTTTGATGCTAAGCGAGGTTGGGGTCTTTGTGCATTGTGCAGTTCCAGCAGGCAAGGGAAAAAGATTGAGGGTTACATAAGCGAAGTGTGCAGTTCCTGAAAGCTGCATGAGGCTAAGTTTCTATGGAACTCCATAATTTGGCTAAGTGTGGGATCAGTGGAACTGATGTGAACAGTGACAGAACTTGACTATGATCGCACACTTGAAAACTTAGTGATACAACATAGACCATCTAGAACATATAAAACATACACTGCTTGATGCAACAACCTTAGTGACAAGAGTGCATGAAGTGAGTGTGAAACATGTCTATGTAATTAGAACAACTCATACGCACAAAGATTCCCCCTTGAAGCAAAGAAAACTTCCCTTTGCATGAAAAATGATAATCCCCATGCCCAAAGATGACACATGTTGCATAAAGATGAACAACTATTAATATCAAGGAGGGGGGCTTGAGATCATCAACTTACCAATAAGTGACCAAGGAACGATCGATCACAGGATCCATGGTAGGCTCCGAAATCTGCATGCGAGCCACAATTTTGGAGGGTGGTTGTAGCTGCTACAACAACATCATACTTTTCATCGCTAAGACTTTATGATTTTGCATTGGAAAATGGTATTACATTGGAACATTCAGCTAATTATTATCTGCAGGGGAATGGTCTTGTTGAATCCACAAATAAGAACCTAATCCACATAATCAAAAAGACCATATTCTCTTAGCAGCAAAACTGAAACTCAGCTTTGGTAAATGGTTTATGGGCTGACTGAGTCACGCCAAAGCCCTTTCTGAACACCTCCCCTTACTTCCTAGTATATGGAAAGGAAGTCATCCTCTCACCCAACATCTACTTGCATGTGATCCAACTTTCGTAACAATCCCAAGGCAATCCATGTTTATTAGTGCAGTGTATGATGGAAACTCTTCACAAATTACAAGAAGAAATGTTGAAAGAAAAAGAAAAAAATTCACTTCATCATAATTGTATCAAGAGGTGGTTCGACAAGATGTTTGTAGGGAATAATTACTTCACTATGGGTGACTTAGTCTTGAAGTGGGAAAAATCCCATGAGGACAAAGGAAACAACATTAAGTTTCAGTCCCAATGCATTGGGCCATTCACTATCCACGAAAATCTTGGCCAGCACACTTATCGTCTTCAATCACTTTACGGGAAGATCGACTCTCTCCCAGTCAATGGCCAAGACTTACAACACTACTTCCAATGAAGATCTGAGGTTGTGCCCTACACTGTATACATAGTTTGTTCTTTCTTGTTTGTTTGAATTTTGTTTTGTTTTCGTCATGTGAATAAGTGTTGTGCATGAACACATTGTGGCTACTTAGTATGTGTGTCGCCGAACTCTAAAGAGTTTTGTGACACTTTAGCATTTGGATAACCTTCTATCCATATTCCTTATGTTGGTTATATCTTTTGGTCGATGAAGTTCCAAGGGAAAATACGATCTATCCTAAGGAGAGTTTTGGTCCAACTGTGAACTTGTGTCTACTCAAGAAACCTTATGCCCATAATTGGTTTTGTGTTTCGGTGTTTTCATGCTTATCCAATCAGTAGAAGAGGAGAAGGGGAAAAATCAGAATGAGAAAACCTAAATCAGAGGTCTCTATATGCTTCTCTGTAGGAACAACCTCTCCTGCTCTTAATAAGTCGAGATCCCTCTCTGCAACAAAATAAATGTGTCGATGCACAATCCTCTTTCAAATAAATAAATAAAGGCGAAGGAAGAGAAAGGCTCCCTGCGCAGAGAGGTGAAGAAAGTAACTATGTCAGGGTACTGTCTATGCTCGCTGGAAGCAGAGCAATGTTTTTGTTCCTGTGTGACTCCAATGGGGTATTGTCCAAGCCTGTAAGCAACGGAGCAACACCAGAGATGAAAAATTATACTCTAAAAATCTCAAGCTCGCGAGCTACACTACCCTTCACAACTCGAAACATTGTGATATCGATGACTCTTATGTTGTGTTCAATTGAGAAGGCATAAATGGGACCATGTGTATTCATGGGGTAAGTGGCAAGACCAAAGTAATATGCATGATAAACCAATACTCCCTGAAGAACCAATGCCCTACATAGAAGAAGTTAACCAAGATAGAGAACCTAGAATTCTACAAGTGTGTCGCCAAGTGTTGCAACTGCTACAACGCCCTCCAAAATTTTGGCTTACACTCAATTTCGAAGCCTTCCTTGGTCTTTCATACTGTCATCACAAACACCGAAAATCATTTCATGAGATTTCTTAAATTAGTTTGCTGCCTTTTGCAAGTTGGGTTAATTGTCGACTTTCGGCATGATTGGCGATCACACAATGTGTAGAAGCCTATTATGATGGTTTTAAGGGCATATTTGTGTGTATATGAGTTTTCTAACTATGTAAACATATATTATACTCATTCACAAAGTTTTGAGCACTGTTGCACAAGTGTCGTCGCGTTCATCCCAAAGTCTGTCTTAAGTGTCGCATATGTCGTAAATGGTCATAAAGTGGTCACACAGAGGGAAATACATTTTTCTTGTGTCTTGGGTGATCTATGTTGTTCTTTCGTCAAGTATTCTAAGTGTGAGATCACATTCGAAGTCTTATCACCGTTCAGATTAGTCTAATCGGTCTTACACTTAGCCATTTTTAAGAAGGATTCTCGACTAAGAAACTTGGCATCATCCGGCCTCCCTGAACTGTGCACTACATAGTTCCAAACCTCTAGCTAATACCTTTCCCCTCGATACTGCGCAAAACATAGTTCTTGTCTCTGAGGACTTCTGCACTGCACATTTCCTATGCTCAGTCTCTGGCCTTGGCCTCTAGAATTGTGCAATCATTACTCCCAACCCAACTTTCATTGCACATTATGCAATCACAAGCGTCAGGCTCATCCACTGAGCCTTTGAATTGAGCAATTGCATAGTATCCATGCCTCTTATGCCTTTAAGAACTGTGCAATGTGTCCTCTCAAGCTCATCCCCTCATCTTGTCCCACTGGCTCTCAAAATTAGGCATGTCTTGTCCTTTAGTCTTTCCTAAACTATGCACTGTGTAATCTCAGAGCTTATGCCTAACCCCTTTCTGTTGGAACTATTCACTGCGTAGTCATTGATTCCTCTCTCCTAACCTGTCACCTGGTTTTGAGTCAGTTAATGGATCAAAATGCACTATCTTAGACAAGGGGGCTTTCAAACTGATGTTGTCTCGTCATGAGTGAATTGCAGATACGGTTACTCTACGACACCATGGAAAGATGATGAAGAAGGATGAAGGAGGGAAGCTTGCTGAAAGACACAATTATAGCTGAACACACAAGCTAATCAATTAAGAAAAGAAAAAGGGACATCATTTTTTGATCGCAACTCAAGACTTAAGATCATTGAAGATTCCTTGTCACCAAGTCATACAGAGGTGAAAAGAAGAAACAAACACTCAACACTCAGCAACAGCAGTAGCTTGACATTGCCACATCATCATGCAGTCCATGTTAGTAGTGTCATTTCATGTCATGTCATTAGTAGTCACATGCCACATCTTGTGGCTAATAATGTAACATATGTTTCATAAATGTATTGTAAATTGAAAGTCCAAAGGACATGTGTGGAATACGAAGATTCACGTAAAGTTGAAAAGTCATCGAAATTCAAACAATCACGAGGGTAGTCAAAGAGTCACAACGAAGGGGAAGTATCACCCCTTGGTTATATATACTCCCTCATTCTATGAGCAAAGGAATTTTCACCTTGGCTCCTCCCGCAAAGCATTAGAGAGATAAGCTAGTTCTTTAGGGAGTAAGGAGCGGCTCCAATGCTCCACTACTAGAGCTAGTGATGTACATTGTAAACATGTGTCTTGGAAATTTTACTTAATAACATAAGCCTTCAAAGGCCATCTTCATGCATGGATTATGAATGTTTGTAATACTATTCTGTGGATGTTTGTACTTCATGTTTTCTTTCACATGTGCTAAGATAGTTGAACTATTTCAGTTGTTTTAGTACTTATCTTATTGAGAATATGTTGTAATGGTTGTTATTTTTGTCCCAGATTTATGGACTACTTGATAGGATATTAGACAAACATTTCTTCATTTGTTTCTTGTAACGACTGTCACATCCTCTGTGGACTATTTTGTTGGATGTTAGATGAATTCTTTTGGTTCATGTGTGTCTCTTCTTGGGTGGTAATACTACCTCTCTCTTAGAGTCTCACTTTTCTCCCCTCTCCACGGTAGAAGAACTTTGACACATTTACAAATGAACACTCACCAAGCACACCTTCTTGCTTTTTGAAGGCACCATTGCATCCTTCTCTCTTACTAACAATTAGAGCCAAGGGAAATATTTAACGATTCAAAAACCGAGCCTTTATATCGAATGAGACACCTAAGCCAACCAGTGTGAGGTCTAATTGGGACTTCATATCAGGGAGATCCCTTAAACGTTGGTGGTTCAACACCATCAACAGGTGGACAATTGATGGTTGAATAGTGGATGGTGGTGAATGATGTGAAGGGGTAAGAGCAGATAATTGAGAAAATGGAGGAAATTTCATAGACATTTATAATATTTCAAATAGAAGAACAAAATAAGATAATGAAATAAACATTTAAAGAAAATCTAATTTTACACATGATGCCTGGGAGGGGGAACCTATGTTCACCCTAGGTGGGTCTGGATCCTCCGTTGGTGTCACCGTAATTTATAAAAACATTAAATGAACACTAAAATTATACTTAAACTAAAAGAATCTATATTATAGACTAAAAATATATGATTTTTTTTTGTATTGAGGGATAGTTTTAATTCACCATACCTAACTATGTAGTACATTATTGTAGCGGCTACAGCCACCCTCCAAAATTATGGCTTGCATGCAAATTTCGGAGCCTACCTTGGATCATATGATTGACCATCCTTGGTGACTTATTTGTAAGCTGATGATTTCAAGCTCCCCTCCTTGATCCTAAGAGTCTTCTGTGTTCTCATCTTCATGTAGCATGTGTCATATTTGTGCATAGGTGTTGTTTTTGTCATGTAAAGGGAATGTTGTCTTGCTTCAAGGGAATTGTGTGTGTATGAGTGGTTGTCTTCACATAAACATGTTTCACACTCACCTCACACACTCATGTCACGAAGGTTGTTACATCAAGTAAAGTATCTCTTATGTATTCTGGATGGTCTACGTTGTGTCACTAATTGTTTGTGTGTGATCACAGTAGAGTCCTATCAATGTTTACATATGTTTCATTGATCTCACACTTAGCCATTTTCCCAAGAAACCTAGCCTCATTCAGCTTCCTGGAACTGTCCACTTTTCTTCTACAACCATCAAGATTCCTCCCTTGTTTGTTGAAACCCCGTAATGTGCAGAGACACCAACCTCCCTTGTTTGTTGAAACCCTGTAGCCCACAGAGACCACAGCTAGCACTACTCTCCAGAAATGCATAGAGCAGTCCTGCTGCACTGCACTCAGAAATTGCACAGAGGTTTCCTCCCAAGACCCTTATCCCGCAGTAGTGCCCTAAGCCTCAAAACCGTGTAGTGTTTCCCAAGTTGTCTTGTTTGTCTTGCATGCAGAAATTGTGCAGACGGGCCTCCTAGGGCCTCATTCTGACAACAGTCATTGTCTGCTAAAATTGTGTTGATCTACCTCTCAGTGACTACAGGAAAAGGTGACATGCTAAAAGCGCTTCCAAGGAGTTGAGGAGAAGGACCAAGGAACCAAGTAATGGAAAATATTAGGACCACATGCAAACTCCGTCAGATGCATGATCATCTTGAGGGTAAGCATGGTAAGTAAAGAACACCTTTCGAAGTACACCTCTTAGTTGAGTTTGCAAGACTGCGTGTCATTGTCTTATCATCCTGTCCTCAGTAACATGCATGTGTGCAAACAAGAAAATTCATCTCATCTGTATATTCTACACGTCTTGCTTCATTTTCACTTGTTTGAATAATTGTCGTCTTTGGCATGTTGATTGATATGTCATGCTTGCGACCTCATTCTCGTGATGATGGAGGTTGTATTTGAGTTTTGTTCGCTATGTACAAATCTATCACACTCACACACGATGTTGTATGCACTGTCGTGCAAGCGTCTTCATGGTCATTCAACGATCTATCACAAGTGTCGCACTTGTCGCTCGCATCGTGAGTCAGTCACACTGAGTATATGTTGTCTTGATTGTTTGAGGTGTCTTGCCATCGAGTCATGTTGAGTGTGTGTTTGCAAGGTCGTGTATGCACAATTTCACTCGCTCACACACTTAGTAATTTTGCTGAAATGATGACGACCGGATCACCCTCCAATAGTCATCCCTTCGCTAAGTTGAATTGCACAGTTTCAACCCTCAATGATCATGTACTGTTGCCTAGAATTGCGCAGAGCTTAAGGCTGTCTCCTAGGCAACCTGCATTGCGCAATCCTGGAATCGATCGGGCCGACTGTCACCCAGAACAACGCAAAAGTTACTCCGCAAGCCATTTCAATCTGCGCTGCCCACAAGCACATCAACCAAGCCTCTAGCTGGTCAACTAGAGATTTTGATTGGCTAGTGACCCCGAGACTCACTCCCCCAAAAAATTGCACAAAAGCTGCAAAGCATGCCCGTTCCGCTGACTAAAGAAACTACGCAGACATGCCAGATATACACCCTATTTCTGTCACTGTCTCCTTCAAAAAATTGCACAGTTTTTCCATCCAGTCACCCAATCAGCTGGCCTACTACTAACCTGGAAAACTCCGCAGTTTTCATGAGAAGTCTCCTAGCTGTTTAGCACCCCACTCACCTCAAAAACTATGAGGGGATGTTCACCATGCCAACCTCCCAGCAATTGTGCAGTTTGTTTCCAACAGACTCTCGCAGCCTGCTACAAGCTCCCTAAAAAAATTGCCCATTTTTCCCAGCAAGCCTCCCGCAGCCCGCTCCTACATCCCTAGAGGAATTGCGTAGTTTTTGCTACCAACCCCCTCTGTTTCTTGTAGTGCTTCCCTAAAAAATTGCACAGATATTCCCTCCAGTCGAGCTAGATCCCGCAGACAGACACTGTTGATCCGGATTGTCCATCTCAGTCTCCTAGTGACTTATGTGAAATTTTCACCAGTAGTGCCCAGATCCCGCATCCCGGCTTGAAATATGCCTTGCGTAGTTTCAAGAGCCTTGTCCTCTCTCCCGGTCACCTACATCTGGAGGCGAAAGATAATTCATCATGGTAGACTAGGAGGTTTATGGATTTTATGTCGTCTCGTCATGAGTGATTGTAGATACAGGTACATGGATAAGAAATGACGCGATGACGAACATGATGAACATGGAGAGCACATGCAAGGAGATTTGTCCGTGAATGAAAAAATGAAGAATGCACGCGAGGAGATTTTTTTGCGAATGGACAAACACGTGAAGCATGTCAAACTACAAGCGAAGGAATGACATGCACATGCAACATTAAGCGAACACCAAGACCATCAAAGACTTCACACTCCTTGCCATGCAGAGGTGAAGCTATGATACACCAAGTGCCCATCCATCACTCAACAACACTGTAGTTCAACATGAACACCACTAGCAGCATGAACATACCAACACTGTCGTGTCGAGTCGTGTCATGATTTATGCTGGCCACATCGCTACTGTGGGTCATACTGTTGTAAATCAATGAAATATAATGTGGAAGTCCAAGAGATCCACATGTAATCCAAAGAGTCATGTAAAGTTGAAAAGTCATGAAAGTTAAACAGTCATGAGGGAAGTTGAATAGTCACAAGGGCCAATTTCACCCTTGGCTATAAATACCCCTCATTTGTACATGCAAATGACTTTTCACCTTGGCTCCTGCCACATAGCCTAGAGAGTTTGTAATATTTTCTTTGAGAAGCGAGAAGGGGCTCCAACGCCTTGACTACAGGGTTAGTGATTTATGGTGTACCGATGTGTCTTGGAACTTTCGCTTAATTCAGAAGCATATTAACAGGCCAGCACGTTTTCGTACATGCATTGTAATTGTCCGTAAGACTATTCTTTGGACACTTGTAATGCATGTGCGCTTCCTCGCCGGACACTAGACATAACCATTCCCATAAACTTCGTATAACGACCGTCGCACTCGTGCGGACTACTCCGTTGAGTGTTGCATGTGTTATTCCTTCTTTTGTGTGTGATTGCCGCATCCATGTGGACTGCTCCGCCGGAAGCTGCACATGTCCTGTTGTGTTGTGTGTCTCTGATAGATCTGGGACTCTTCCCTTTCGACCGAAGACTCACTTCCACCCTCTCCCTTTGCGATGAAAGAACCTTGACACAAGTAACACTAGAACTCACCACAAACAAGAAAGTCGTTGTTTGAAGACAAAGCAGACCACTCTCACATGCTTTCAAGCAAGAGCTAAGGCATATCTTTAAGATAATGGAAATCGGGCCATCATACCGGATGCGACTCCTACACCAAACTGTGTGAGGTCTAGTCGGGACTTGATACCAGGGAGATCCCGTGAATGTTGGTGGGTCCAACATCGTCAACATACACTAAATGAGCAGGTGGCATCGATTACAACATTGGTGGCTGAAACTGGCATCAATACATTAGTAGGGATGGGTGGAGTCCTATGAGGGTGTAGCAATTACAAGATATATCTATATCTATATATATATATATGGTCAAAATAATAAACTCCTCCACAAAGTTATGTTTCCTGTTGCCCTCCATCTAACCATAACAATTTTATCCCACAAGTAGTGCATCTTTGAGGCTCAAGTGAGCTTCCATGTGGCATTTATTGGTCAAGCTTTGCTACAGATTCTGATGGTCCAACCCCACTCGCAACATTAGTTGTTGGTGGCTCCTCACGTGACGATGCACCAAGCTACCATGTTGCACTGGCATGCAAGTCAATGTGGATCTTATCCAATAGGTGCCAACAATGCTATCCATACCTCGAAGATGTCGGGAAGTAGGTTAAGCCTTCATCTAGGTGGATGAGGACCTAGCGTTGGGTTGCATCTAACATTTTTTCTCTCTTGTACAGACCCATGAACAACTCCCTGGAATCACCCCATGTCAAATTAGTTGACATGGAGTCCTAGTTGAAACTCCACCAATAACTTCCTTAAGAGATATAGAGGTACGTCCTTATTATTATAGGAAGGTTTGTCAAATACCATAAACCACTTATCCATCTAATAACCTAGAAATGCTTGGTAGGTGCACCAATCCATACAAATGCATTTTTTGTTGACTGGTAAAGGTCAGTTGTCTCTTGGATCAATAAACAAAGACAACAAATCTTGTTTAGTAATGTCGAGGTCTCTGATTTGGTATTTATTTAGAGAGTTTCTATAATGTTCATTCATTTTGGCCCTGTAATTAAAAGCAATGGTTAATTGGATTTGGGCATTGGAGATGGATAATACAATTAAGATTGATAACCTTGGAAGAGATAATCATGAGGGCTCTCTCCTGTTTTCGAGATCTTGAATCAGTGACTTCAATGTAGCCAAGGATGCATCAATTTCATCATTTGGATTTCTTAGTTCTTTTGGGTTTGGATGTTCAAAATTTTTGTTTGGTGATGGCGGGTTTGGGTTCTAAGCATAGTTTTTAAAACCGGAACCGATGACCAGACCGGTCCACCTAATGAAGCGGTTTACCGACTGGAACCGGTCTAACCAGGACTGGTTTGGTCTAAACAAACCGGTTTTAGAAAAATAAGTTAAATAATTAATTTCTAATGAAACAAAACTATTTTTAAGATTTAAAACCATGATTCCAAGCCAATAGAGACAAAATATGCAAAGTTTTCTCATTTATATACCATGTAAAGGTGAATATATCAAAATGGCACCGAGTGCAATACATATCATGAACAAAATAGAAAAATACATAAGCAATGAGGCTCTAAATGGCCTATAAAGTCCAAAAACAATGTTGCAAGCTATGAGGCCATTGGCCTACTATAAGTCTACAATGTACACATGATCAATCACCAAGTTCATCACCACTACTAGCCACAAGATCATCATCAAGAGTTACATAGACATCATCTGGTTCAGAGTCTGAGGATGCCTCAGCCTGATCTGCAACCTCAGTATCAATGCCACCAATAACAATAGAAGTGGACCTAATGGAAGCACGAGTTTGTCGACCTACATGACTAGTGCCTTCCATTGGTTCTTTGCCTTTCCTTGATGCTGCTACTGATCCTGGTTATGATGCCGCCACATAATCTTCTTCATCCCTCGCTAAAGCCATGTCGATATCAAAATCAGCCTCAAACATAGGTTCTTCAATCTCCTCCACCCATTCTGATGTTGGATCAATATCGTCCAACACAATGGGATCTAGATCAGGAGTTTTTCTCATCATTTGGAGATCCAATTGCATTTATTGTTTACCCCCAAACCATGAAATCCTGAAAACCATTAAGTCTGCTCAATTTTGAGTGAAATCTAAAATTATAGTTTCTCCATATGAAATCCAATGAGGCCAAAACCACTGTCAAACTTCCTCAGTCATTTCATGGTAATGTTAAAAATTTAAGTAAAAGGATGAAAATGAAAATTAAAGGAAATGTCACTTTTACTTTAAGAATTTAACATTACCATTAATTGCCAACATTGTTAGGGTTGAAATGTGTCAGGAAAATGAGAGGGTAGGCATGTTTTTCTTGGAGGGACTAGTTTTGGAGGAAAACAACCCCAAATTTCCCTCAAAACAGCTTCAAAACTCACAAAAATGAATTTTCTGGGGATTATACTTGCCTTGGCAATAAACCGGCCGGTTTAGGACAAAACCGCCCGGTTTGACCACAAACCGGCCAGTTCCGTCCTAAACCAGCTGGTTAGGACCGGCTAGCTCCAATTTTTGGCCAAACAGGGTGTCTGACCGGGTTTTTTGACCAGTTCCAACTGGTGGGCCTGCTAACCAGTCGGTTAGACTAGTAACCGGTTAGCTGGGCCAGTTTTGAATACTATGGTTCTAAGTAGGTTCCATATTAACTAATTTCCATACAATTCAATATAATGATTGTGTTTAGGGTATTAATTTGGGTGTGCTTTTCCAGTTTTAAACTAAAAAATAAAACTATTAAAATGAGTAGGTGGACCCCAAATACTAGATATGATATTAATTTGGTCCTCAAAGTTGTTCTGTAATCAACAAATTTTCTCAATATCTCCCAAGAACGTGTCATGAGGGCCCCATATAGTAAAAAATAGGGCTATTGGTACATAAATAAAAAAATCTGACAAGGAAATGTGCATATTTTTAAAACATGTGCATGTTCCTATAATACATGTGCATTCTTATTAAGAAATACCTATCACTAAAATGTAATTTTATTTAATTTTCAATACCTATCACTAAAATGTAATTTTAATAAATAAGAAATACATATATACCTAAATTTCATAGAAATAAGGTTTTATTATATAAAAATGGTATCAATGGCGGGAAGAGAGAATTTGTCCCATCGGGAGAGCTGGACTCCACTGTGAAAAACGCCTTCCGAGTATGAACGTGCAATTTTTGTGTATAAATTTATTCTCATCATCATTTCGTGCATTCCCAAATTTATGATGCAATTGCGATTTTTTTTTAAGCACGTTCAACATTGGCGCTGCAAGGATTTCCACGAATCTAAATCAGATCCACTACAGACAGCACTCACTCTGCTCGATCTCATTCTCCCTCCATTAAATAAAATGATAACATTTCTTTAATTTTTTAAAAATAATTTTGATTGCGGGAAGAGAGAATTTGTCCCATCCGGAGAGCTGGACTCCATTGTGAAAAACGCCTTCCTGAGTATGAACGTGCAATTTTTGTGTATATTTTATTCTCGTCATCATTTCGTGCATTCTCAAATTTATGATGCAATGGCGACTTTTTTAAGCACGTTGAACATTGGTGCTGCAAGGATTTCACTCATTCTGCTCGATCTCATTCTCCCTACAGACACCAGACAGACACCACTCACTCTCACGAATCTAAATCAGATCCACTACAGACACTACTCACTCTGCTCGATCTCATTCTCCCTCCATTAAATAAAGCTCCGCCATCCACCAAAGTCTTACAACTGACCGTTCAGATTGAGTAGATAGTAGTGAGAAATATTAGTGATGGGGTTCAAGCTTTGTTTTGCATTGCTTTTTCTCTGCACTCTGTTGTTCGGCCTCGCCATTGCTGACGATGGAAAGGTACAGACTCTTAATTTCTTCAAATTAATTCTCTTTTCGCTACAAGATTACTCAGTTTTAATGTCGCTAGTTTTACTGATCTGCATGCAGGTGCACATTGTATACATGGGGAGTTTACTCAACAATAATAAAGAAGAGCTTGTAACCAGTCATCTGCAGGTTCTTTCGTCTGTTCTCGAAAGGTATCAAAATATGAAATAAATATTCAAATTTCAGAATTGATTTTATTGTTCTTATATTTATGAGTGTGTTGGGGGGTATTTGAACCTTTGCAGTACGAGACAGGCAGAGCAATCTCTGGTGCGTAGCTATACTTATGCCTTTAATGGATTCGCAGCATTAGTTGGTACGTCTCGTTAACCAGTGTTGTTGTTAATGAGTATTCCTATTCTGATATATAAATTCCCACCATTTAGCAGGGAAAGCTGGAGTATTATCAGTGTTCCCTGATCCAGTGTTAAACCTTCATACAACGCACTCATGGGACTACTTAGAAAAAGACTTGGCCATGGCAGGCTCTTCTTACAGACAACCGAAATCTTCTGGCACTGATGTCATAATAGGGTTTCTAGATACAGGTATATTAGTCTTTTGAAACTCCATTTGGTTAAGTTCAGTTTTGATTGTAGAGTTAGGGGAAAATATTTGAAATTTGACTATTTGAGAATTAGTATAATAATGAAAATGTTTATTTATTTTAAATTTATATATAAAAAAATTAATTTATAAAGACATTGATGGTCTTATTTTATATTTATCAATTCTGAAAAGTGTATTTTAAAAATACTATAAATTAGTTTGGAAAATAATGGAAATTTAGGTAAGACTATGACAAAATCTGTCATAATTTTTTGAAAATCTGAGTTATAGCTGTCAAACTTTAGGATTTTGGCTGCCCAGGGTTCTTGATGTTGCCGAATCCATTTCCACCATAAAAAATGAATCAAACACTCTACAATTCTGATTTTTTGAGTTTTTTTTTACCCTATTCAACAAAGAAAATTGTGGTTGGGGTTGGAATATGTGTAGGGTCAATGTTTTTTTTGTTCACTCTCTTGTTTTTCTCCCTGTTCAATTGAGAAAACCAAATTTGGAAACATATTTTTAACAATTTCTAAAATCTTCAATCTAATTAAATTTAAGGAAATGAAAGTTTGAAATATGTTAAGAGTAATATGCTTGTCCTAAAAAAACACTCTATAGTTTAGTTTGTCCTAAAATACACTCTCTACTTTAGTATGATAGGGATTTAATATAATATTCTGTTCAAGGTTTTGATTTTATTCAATTAAATTAAAAAATAATAACATAAAATAAATGGTTAAATTATAATTAATAATTAAAAATTGATTCTTCATTTATTAATCATTTACATCAAAGAAATTTAAGACATTAAATCCGGTGCAATTTTTTTTAATACCTGAGTAGATTTGAAATTAAATAAATCTATTATAATGATTTGTAATTATTTTTTAAACAAATTCATAATACTTGTGAGAAAATAAAATTTTATCTTGAAGGCATTTGGCCGGAAGCAGCCAGCTTCAGTGATAAGGGTATGGGCCCTGTTCCTTCGCGGTGGAAGGGAAAGTGCGTTAAGGGAGAAGATTTCAATGCCTCCAACTGCAACAGGTGACCTATGCAACTGAAATAAGTTCGTTGTTTCTACTCTGGTGTGATTCAGTACAGCTAAAATAATGTAATTGTTTTAACAGGAAAATAATTGGGGCGAGATATTACTCAGGTGGAGTGGACTTGGATTTGGTGACAAGTATTAAACCGAAATTTGTATTTCCACCAATAATGACTGCAAGAGATTATAGTGGCCATGGAACGTTTACAGCTTCCACTGCAGCTGGCAGCTTTGTGGATAATGCAAACTATAATGGTCTCGCTAAGGGAACAACCAGAGGTGGACCGGCCAGTTCCTCTACCAGAATTGCCATGTATAGGGTTTGTGGGGAGGGCTATGGGTGCCCTGGTGTGCAGATTTTAGCTGCCTTTGACAATGCAGTTAAAGATGGAGTGGATATTGTGTCCATCTCAATTGGAAGTGAGTCCAATAATCAGAGCGATTTTGTGAACGATCCAATTGTCATAGGAGCATTTCATGCTACTCACAAAGGAATTCTGGTTGTATCCTCTGCGGGAAACGAGGGACCAGAATGCCAAACAGTGGTTAATTTTGCGCCATGGATTTTTACAGTCGGAGCGACCTCAATCGACCGGGATTTCCAGTCAAACGTTGTGTTAGGCAACCGTAAGATTATTCAGGTGTGAACAAGGGAAAACAAACACAATAGTATAATGTTTTTTCACTTTACACAACAATTAATAATTTCATTTCTTCACAACTTTATAGTGATAATTTCATGCCTGTTCCTAATAGTCGAACAAAGAAGTCGACTAAAGGGGCAATAAAATTCAGTTTTGTCACTCTCTCGAATTAGCAAAACAATTCTGATGATGAAACAGATGTGGATTAGTTCTATAAACAAACCTGTTGTAAAATGCATATAAATTAAATAAAAATTTTCATGAGTTGTAGATCCAGTATTTTGGGATTTGGCTTTAAAGATTTGTACTGTGCATTTAGGGTAAGGGCATCACCTATTCGAATCTCAGCCAATCGGCCGTGCACCCGCTTGTGTACGGAGGAAGCATACCTGCCGAGTCCTGTGACGGACGACCCTTTGACCCAGTGGCGGCAAGGTAAATTAAAGTACACAATGTTGGAATTTTATAATTATATTTTTCATGAAGAGGGGAAATTCAAAGGAAGGTATTGTGCAGCAATTGTATTCTAGGTTGCTTAGATGAAAACAAAGCGAAAGGAAAGATTGTAGTCTGTATTGCAAATGACACAGCTACATCGAGGGGAATCATGGAATCAGAAATCGAGTTCTTCACTGGAGCCGTAGGCATGATTGTCGTGGACGACTTACAGCTATCTGAAGCACATGATTACGGTACCTTTGCAGGGACTACAATAAGTAAATCGTCTGCAACAGAGATATTTTCTTACATAAACTCAACCAGGTGCGTTCGCCTACAATTCCTGCTCTTTTCACATGTTTATATCGATTCATTTGGTTCATCCAATTACAATGTTGCTGTTTATAATCTTCCAAGCCTTGTCATTATAGAAATCCTGTTGCAACAATTACTCCATCAACGGTGGTTGCAAATGAGAAGCCGGCTCCTGTTGTTGCATCTTTTTCATCAAGAGGTCCTGGAGCGCTGACCCAGAACATTCTCAAGGTAAGTAGTAGCCAATTAACTTTCAGAAGCTAATTATGAGAGATCATCACAACCTCAATCCTTCAATTGATATTTGCAGCCAGACATCAGCGCACCAGGTCTGAACATCATTGCTGCATGGGATGATGCCAATCCGGATTATCTAGACCCAGGCCCATTTCTTCCAGAGAAGATGTCTACCACATTTTACATGATGTCTGGAACATCCGTAGCAGTTCCTCATGTTAGCGGAGCTGCTGCATTTTTAAAATCTATGAATCCTACTTGGAGCCCCTCTGTTATCAGATCAGCCCTGATGACAACAGGTACTTATGATCAGGTTTTATTCTTGAAATGCATAATCCCTTAAACCAACTTTTTTCCTAGGGTTAGTTCAGGGCCATCCTTGAAGTCAAGTATTGAATTAGTTCAACTAGTGATTGTAGTCAATGTTAATGGTAATGGATATTTAATTATTTCAATGTCAGCATATATATGTATATATGTCACAAAAAATCCCGTTTCACAACTGCCTCTCTTTCTAACATCCGCACTCTAATATAAATGGCAGCCATTGTTAGGAACAATATGGGAAAATTTTTGACTGGGACGCCATTTGATTTTGGAGCGGGAGTGGTAAATCCAATCGGAGCTCTGCAACCAGGACTTGTATATGAAACATCAATCGATGATTACTTCCACATTCTGTGTAATTACGGCCTGGACAATGAGAATATCAAGCTCATCGCTGCGAATAAAACCTATAGGTGTCCATCCGGTACAAAGGTGGATCTGATCAGTAACATGAACTATCCAAGTATAGCCATTTCCAAGTTAAATGTTTTGAATGGGAGCACAACTGTAAGTAGAAGCGTCACAAACATCAGTCCTGATCTCGCACCCACTTACAAGGTTACCATCGATGCACCGCCGGGTCTGAGTGTGAAGGTCTCTCCACAAATTCTTCAATTCTCTCAAACTTCCAAGAAGCTATCTTTCGATGTAGCTTTTAAAGCAACCAAGGTTGCCACCAAAGGATATGTTTTCGGTACACTGATGTGGAGCGATGGAAAGCATAATGTCCGGACTCCTTTTTCAGTGAATCTCGTGTGACCAAACCATAAGAAACAACCTTATAGATGGGGAAGTAATAAAACAAACGAAACCAGCAAGGCTGCTTATTCCTTGCATAGACCATAAAGTAATAAAACAAGCGAACCCTGCTTTTTGTAAACCTGTTTTTTTGTTAGATATAATGGTTTATTGTTAAGATATAATTATCTCTGGTAATTTCGTGCACAGTCATCAATATCACGGGAAAGAAGGGAAAAAATAAGTTTCCATACTGTGAACCATAGTTACTAAGTTTGAATTCTAAATAACTGTATAGTTGGTATAGTTATTAAGTTTGAATTCTAATTTAAAAATAAAAATGGTTTAAAAATTTAATATTAAAATAATTAGTTTATTTTTAAAGAAAGTATATAAATGTATTGAATGTAAAATTAATAATTTATTTAAAACCAAGTTTTGGCAGTTTAGTAGGGCAATTTAGTGAGTGCTATTCAAATTAGAAATGATGCTTTAGAAAAAATCTTATAAAACATTATAATGTGGTCAATGTTATATTAATAGTGGTTAATTAGCCCTATGGGTTAGCTCAATTGGTCAATTCCATGTTGTTAAAACACATTTTCTATTAAAAGGTCATGGGTTCAATTCTCTTAGTGTCACTCAAAGTGATCCCTTCAAGTGGATCACACTAACTACACTTAATCCAAGTATATCAACCATATTAAATTAGTAATATGATTGTGCTAATTGTATATAATAGACATATGTATTCAATATATGGATTCAATATTTGGTTATACTTCTGGATCACACTAACTACACTTAATCTATGTATATCAATCATATTAAATTAGTAATATGATTGTGCTAATTCTATATAATAGACATATGTATTCAATATATGGTCATATTTCTAACTTTTTAAAAATATTTTTTATGAGTTTTGTTGAAGAATAGTTAAAATTGTTTAATCATATATTTGTCATGTATAAGAATTTTAAATTCAATTATCAATAAGTAAGAAATGGATGGATGGTAGGTAACCTTGAGAGTTAGCCCAATTGTTTAAGTTATTGGGAGGTCATGGGTTCAATTAACTCTGTGGTTGGTAGCAATCACGGATACACTAAAATAATATAGTTAGTAGGCATATAATCATCTAACTACTTACATTATGTTATATAATTTAATTTAATTTGATTAATTAACTTAAATCTTTTCATATCATGTACTATCAGTTTCATATTTATTATCTTTCCACTTGCAGGGATAAGGTATTGATAATACATTGAATACGTATGAAAAATCAAATGAATATGGATAAAGTTAACTTTACCAAACCAAATTAATTTATTTTTTTTAAAGTTTTAAATTTTATGTATGTGAAAATTGATTGGTTTAAGGGCCTTCACTCTTATTTGGTAATGATTGTTGTATAGTCATATAGTACAGAGATGCCATGTGCTAGAGTTGACAAATTATATTAATAATTCCTATAAATTTTAGCTAACCAAAAAATATGCTCCAAAAAATTTCCAAAACATATAACCATTAGATTAAGACAACTCAAAATGTCTTATAAATCAAATTACTCAAACTCAGTTAAATGTTTTTTCCATAGTTTCAAATTACATAGTGCATAAAAATAGTGTACAAAATACAATTCAAAAACAGTTCATGAAAACTACATTATAGAAACTAACCTCACTATAAGTGAAGTAATGTATAAAAGCATAATGCACCGACTTTAGAGAACACGGGGTGAATATTGCTATTGGGATGCACTAACAACCATTAAAGAAAGTATTGAATGCTTGCATAAACCTTCGATATAGCAGAGTTGTCCACAGTATTTTGGGCGACAACTATATTGATACATAAAATTTATAATGAGGAATTTAGAGAACACGGGGTGAATACTCTTATGGGGATGCACTAACAACCATTACAGAAAGTATTAAAGAAAGTATTGAATGTTGGCATAAACCTTTGATGTAACACAATTGAATTGTCCACAGTGAATTATGCAAAAAGGATTTGATAGTATTTTGGGTCTAACAACTACATTGATACATCAAATTTATAATGAGAAGATTATATTATGGACTTGGATTGTAATTTTGGAAATATTTTAAGCAACAATGTTACCCCTTCCATTCTCATTACTTAGAGATCTCAATGGCATCCGTCACTTAATACATTATACACATTCATGTAACAGATTTGGTACATCAAGTAACCTGAATAAATTGTGTCAAATGTTATTTAATCTTCTTTTAATTTTAAAAAATGATTTTAACATTTTAAAATTTAAGTATTATCTTTTTCTCATTTTCTTTAAATGAAAAAAAAAATTATATTTTAATTTATATTATTAACTATAGTTAAAATAACTTTAACAAATAATGATGAGAAATAACAATGAAGTGATCTTCCATTTATATGAGGTTTACACATTAATTCGCCTAAAACCTTTTTAACAAATTTCATTTTGAGTAAACATGAAGTAAATAGATTGCAAACCAACTCAATAGCTCAATAAAATAAAATAAACAACTAATTTCCCAAATGTAAAAGGAAATATTGTTCGCCACCCTGGATCACATTTCAATTCAAGAGTGTACCTTCATATGTGTAGAATAATCTCATGAAACAAACGTCAACTTTTCTTTATATATATATAGTCTTGTAAAATTAAGTGAGATTTGTAAAATTAAGTGAGACCTATAATATTTTGTAAGATTTTATTAACAATCAGATGATATGATTTTGTTCACACATACCATAGCTACGTAAATAACGGGCCACTCAAAACCCAAGTTAATCTGATGCGATTTCAAAGACTTTCAATTTGTCACGTAAGAGTTATTTTTGAGTGATGTATAATTCTATATGGGAAAAGTTCTTCCAAAATTGTTTATATAAAGATAATAATAGCAAGCATTTTGTTTAAAAAAACATTTTAAAAAATTGAAGATAAGTGTGAAAAAGTTATTTAAAAAATGTGAAAAGTTCTATAATGATTTGATTTATAATTTTTTAAAAATAAGTTAAAAATTTAATTATGATGTTTTTATTTTTAAAATATTGTGATTATTATTAATTTAAATAAGTTTTTTTTTTTAATATTTAAATTTATTATGGTTATTAAATTATGTATATAATAAAACAATGTTTCAAATTATTTTTCTAAAAAACATTGCAAAAGTATCATTATCAACATGGATTTTGGCTAAATATTTTATTAAAATTTGAAATAGATGGGTACTAAATTTTCTGTTATACTTATCTTATCATTTAATTTTATGGTTTAGAAAAAAAGGGTTTTAACCATCATGATTTTGAAGAACATAAAATGGATAGGAGTGTGGTTGTGGGAAATCAATAACAATTAATTACAAGTAAAAGTTGTTGGTTTTTAAATCATTTCAAGATTATTTTTTTTTAGTTATTTAAGATTTCTCAATTTTTTAGTTATTGATGTTTTTTAAATTATTATCAGTTAAGTGAAAAACTTGAAAAAAATTATAAATATGTAAAGAATTTTGATTCTATTGGTTTTTTTATTATTATTATTTTTCATATTTTATAATTAATTTTTATTGCTTGATATTTACGTTAAAAATTAGTTAATTTGATTCAAAATTTTTAAACAATTTTTTATTCAAGTTTTATTATTTTTTATAGTTATATAAATTAAATTATATGAAACATAATTTAATGAGTGTATTTCTACATCATCACTAACATCTAGATGTTCCAATTTAGACATTTTTGTGAGTGCGCAAGACACTTGGTTTTACCACATTAAATACAAGTATGAAAATGTTTCAATTTAACAACATCATAGTTTTACATTATGATTGTTCTATTTCTAAAACTTTGTAATTTTGTAAAATGATTTAGTCAAAATAATATTAGCTATAAAACAACGAAGTTAAAAACATGATTAAGTAAAGGTTGATAAAATCAAACTCAATACTTTGAGCACATAAAATTTAAAACAAGACTTATACTTTGCTTATTATTATGATTACATCCCTCTCAATCACCCCTAATAAAATTTTTGTGTTTTACTTTAATTTAACTATTTTTGTGTAGCCCTTGTTCAAATGTTTCTGTTGGTTCATACGTTTCAAAGTTCAATAACTAAACTAAGTGGCAAGAACGCTATCTATGAGGCCTTGTTCAATATATCGTGTAGTATTTTTAACCCTTTTAAATATATTTATAAGTTTTGCTAAAAACTTTATTATCATATTATTTTTATAGCATGAGTAAAAATTTGACAATTTATTTATTATTTTTTAATAAAATATTTTAAATAATTTAGCTTAGGTAATTTAAAATAATAAAAATTTTAAGATGTTAAATTTATTTAAATTAAAAAGTAAAAATAAAGATAAAAAATTATAATTTAAAGAAATATTATATCATTTAATTTTAATAATAAATATAAAAAAAAATCAAAAATAAAAGATTTAACACCTACTATAAAATTTTTAAACATATAGACTTATTTGTAACAACATTACGCACAAAAATAATAAGGTATAGTAGTGATTCACATCTCCTCTCTTTAAGTGATTTGTTAGTTTTAATTTAAACACAAACCAAGATTTCGCCTCAAAATTTTCCGCGGATTCTAACACATATAAATCTAAAATATCATACTAAATACTATAAACTCATGGCTTGTGGCTTATTCCTATACTAGACGAAGATTGAATGCCATTCATTGTGCTCATTGCTTAAGAGTGATGTCTAATTCAGGGGTTCTGAAATTTATACTAAACAACGATTGAATGCCATGTCTGATTGAGGGGTTCTGAAGTTTATACTAAACGACGATTGAATGCCATTCATCCCACCTTTAGAGATGGACTCCACCAACTTTAATTTACATGTTGGAAGAAACAAACTGTCAGACCAATCATCAACGATGAAGATGCATTCCGTACACCGATTCGGCCAAAGTTTGGTAACTATGCTTTGAACCCAACAATATATCTATTTGACAGTTAGGTGGAAGTAAATTATGCAGTCTCTCTCTCCCATGGCATTGAGAATAAAAATTACAGTCAGTATAAAAATTTGAAATTTCATTTCTTAACTAAAATAAAATTTATTCAATACTCCAGAATTTGGATGTTGTTTTTCATGGATTTAGTGTATTTTCAATATTGTATATTTTATTTAATAAGTGTTGATTTTTTTTAATTTTTGTTATAGATTAGGTTTATTAATATTTATTATTCATTTAATTTATATAGTGATTTTAATTTTAAAATTAAATTATCTATTTATCTTTAAAAATAATTTGTATTTTTTATTTTAATTTAAAATTTAAATAAAAAACCACAAAAATAATTGGAATTTGAAAAACATAACAAATAATAAAATTGAAGAGCCTACCAAACTTAATGATTGATGACCATATGTCTCACTCCCACCAAACTCTCCACCCAAACTTACAGTGAAATTGAGCACATTAACGTAGATACCAATAGGAAGGAGGAAATGGGGATTCATTTGCAAGAAGGGATACTTAAGACAAAGGAGGGATACATAAGAGCGATAAGTAAAATTAATTTCTTAGCTTCGAATATATCATAAATAGTAGTAATTTTTTAGCTTGAAGTATACTCATAAATAGTAGTAAGTAGTGGTCAGGTAAAGAATTTAAGAACCTTCTCATGACATAAGTGCAAGGGAAAGAGAGTGTAAATATTATTGTTACTCTCGAAGCAACATGTATTTTTTTTCAAAGGATATAATATAGAATAGTATGATTATGACATCTATTTTTTCATGTAGGATTTTTTTAGGGTTTTTTAGTTTATTAATAATTTTTTTTAAATTTATTATTAAGTTTCCTGAGAAGGATAAGAGTGATGTAAGACTTTTTTGTTTTGTTTTTTTGGTTAGTTTTATGGTTTTCTCTTTCTAACATAGTTAGGGCTTTATCTAATAGTTGGTTCTTGTTAACAAAGTTAAGGGTAAGCATGCAACATTTTCACTACTGTAGTAAACAATGAGTTCTTTGAGCTTAAGGGGTTTGTATAGAGGTTCAAACAATGTGAAAATAATGTTGCAAGAGGTATATTGCAACATGATGTATTGAACTTAGAATTCACATTTAAGGCTTAAGGGAATCGAAGGAAGAAACAAGGGTTTTCATGTCGATAATGGGCAGTCAAATAGAAGCAATGCATAAGTTTTTGTGGTACAAAACAATGTTAATGGAATGGGATTGCACCATATAGCTCAGTAAATGTAGGATATGGAGGTGCATATGCCTCTTTGGTAATGGAGACTCCTCTCATGGAACTAGAACAACATTTATTGTGTGATTTTATTCAATAGGTTATGGACTCATTCACATAGCTTTTAATGGAAAACATTGGCACATTCATTTTTATGGCAACTAAATTTCAGTGAAAATAAAAAGATGGATGTAGAAATTCTCATAGACCATTCTCCAAGATCCACTGCTATCTCTTCCTTCAAACCATAAATTAGTTGATTCATTATTCTTGTATATGTGTTGAAAGGCGATGAAATGAAAACATAATAATATTATTTATCTTAGTGGGTCGGCTGGAACCCTAGTCACCCTCACTCCCCTGGATCATGCCTCCTCGTCCATGAAATTAGTGGTTGTCTTCCTTCTCCTTAGGGGTGTATCTATTTATTGCGAGTACTCTCTGTGCAGTGCTTTTGTGGGGTGTTTCAAGGTTTTTATGGGATTAGGGTTCTGAATTCTTATGTTTCTATCGTCATAGTTGTTTGACATGGTTTTCCATTGTGTTTCGTCAGGGTCAGGGGTTGTCGTCATCTTCTCGCTAGGCCTTGTGGCATGTTCTCTGTCCTGGGTTTCGCCACTTTCCGCCATACTCATGGTTCTAGTTATTAGTGCCTCTGTAGGTCTACTTCAAGCTTTGTGGCTTATTTTTCGTGTTGCCTACTTTCAGGTTTCATTTGTGGCTTCTAGATCAGTGTCTGCCCTGTCTCAGGGTTTTGACTCTACATCATTTGAAACCCTTGATGGGTTCTGCCTAAGGGCCTTGTACCTTTCATTTTCAAGTTCTATTTCGGGGTTGTAAGATCCGTAGGTAAATGTGTTATAGTCCGTTGTTTGGGGCATATTTTGTGCTCCCTCTAGGACTCGTTAGCGAGCCTATGTGCCCTATTGGGTTATTTTTTTGGGGGGTTTCAGCCCTAGTGGACTTTTTTTGCACATATGCTTGTAATGGGGCTTGTTGGAGCATCTCCAGGTGCGTCCAAGTCGATCAGAGCATTCTAATGGATGTATTTGTTTATTTTTTTGATCGTATATGTGTGATGAGGCCTATTGGAGCATCCCATGCACATCCAAGCCGGTCAGAGCATCTTCTGACAATTTTTTAGTTTGCAGGCTTTGGGCCCTTTACCTTTAGTTTTATGATGGGATCTACTAACCCGCTTTGTAATGAGTGATTACCTATTTGTTGGGCCATTTATGAAGCTCCCTACGAGGATACTGGGCGGTCCTACATACCCTGCTATCTTATTTATGGTATTCCATGATTTAGGAAAGAGATTTGGAATATATATTGGCTATTATACATATATAAACAACTTTTAATAGCAATTTGTTGATTTTTTCTTTTTGAAAAATCATTATCACTTATGTTCTCCACCAAGGACAACAACATAATGTTTCTCACCTCAAATTCCAGATTCATCCATTTAAATAAATTAGTTACACCTTTTTAGCTAAAAAAATAATAAACCCTTTATTCCATATTGTAGAGCCTTGAACATGTACCTTTCCATACACCTCTCAGCCTCCTTTTCCCACTCATTTCATCACCCAAGTTGGTTAAATCATTGTATTTTAGGACTTTTTACATGGTTTTATAACTCTGCTAATGACTGTTGTTTGGTTTAGTATTTTGGTTCAGAATGCTGCGTTTCCGCAGCCAACACAGGTTTTCCGCAGCTGATCCAGGTTTCCGCAGCTCGCACCAGATTCCGCAGCTGTTTTATTAAATGATATGTTACAGGTGTCCTCCGAGAAGATGAGCCACATGGGCAAGTTCCATGGATCAAGGACATGGTACGTGTCCCTCCAAATCACCCAGAATAACCATAAAAGCCAGCGGTCAACGAGGAGGCAAATACCGGTCAACAGGAGTGTCCAGCAGTGGCACGGCTCTGCATTACTCTGCTTTTTGGCACGTGAAGCTAGGTGGCATCATCCTCAGCCACGGAGACGATCTAGAAACACGAATCCAACATCCATACTCTCCAGATTGAATGATCACTATGACCGTTACCTAGATCCGAGGACGTAGAGGATTTACGTGTTTTCAAACAGCTGATCGAATAGCATAGATTTCGTTAAATCAGTTTGCTTTCTTTCCTATAAATAAAGCGTCCTTGAACGCAGTGTAGTTAGTCGTTGTTATATGTAATTTTGAACTCCCCACTGTACTTTACATTTGATGCTTAATACATGAGTAGACTGTTCTGCATTTAAGCGTGTAATTGCTCTTTGAACCGACTGAAGTAGGCAGAGGACCCCTGTTTGCTGAAGTCCTGTATAGTAGTATTTAATTCCATGCATTTCTTTTTCTTGTTTCATGTATAATAGTTGTACAAATGTCTTTTAAATTGTTGCGTTTTCAACATGTATAATAGCTGTATATAAACTTTGATTTCTGTTGATTTACATTTCTGTACTTTCATGTTCATGACTGATCAGTGTGTTATGCAGGTTTCTTAGGCGAGCCCGGGACAGTTTTCTTTCTTTTATTTTTCATAAATAGTGACATGCGTGATCATCTTGTCTATGTTGCTGACCTTCATTGTTTTGCAGCTTTAATTTTCCTTACTGTCATTTCTTTAATTTACATATTTACTTTCTGCTCTTAGATATCAAGTTGTTCATCTATTGATGGTTCCTTTTCCATAATCAAATACCTTTATTGGGAGCCAAAATATCACTTAGCACAGCTTGGTTTAGTTTGCTTTAGAACTCACATTACTTGACTTATTCATAACTGTTTCTTGTATGATAAATTCAGCTGAAAGGCAGAAGTTAAGAGGAAGTTAAAGTATTTGTGACTAGTCTTTCTTTTATGTAGTTTCACTTCAATTTCACATTACTTAACATTTCATGATATCTTGTCATAGAGAAGATTGAGTTGAAGGGTTGAAATAGTGTGAGATAGTTGTTTTTACTTTTAGTTGGATTTAACATAGATTTCATTTCTATTTTCTTGCAGCAGCAGAGATACTGGGCTGATGTCATTAGTCTTTTATTTGATGTCTTCATTTTCCTTTAAGAGTTGATTTTATTTCAGTTGTTGTTCAAGCTTTCTTGTAGAATACTTTTTAAGTTTTGAGAAATCATTTAGAGCTCATCACAATCACCCACATTTCACTTGCTTTATTTCATTTCCATCACATCACAATAGGAAAAATACATTTGAAAACAAACTTAAAAAAGCTAAAAATGACAAAATATTAAGAAACAGTTACCTAAGTACATACAGTACACCTCACTTCATCAGCTTACGAGCCCCGGGTTGACATTTAAAAGTTGCAATTTAGACATCACTAAATTGACCAAACATTTTGGCGCCGTTTCCGGGGAAGTGAAATTAGGTAGCCAAATTCTTAAAAAAAAAATAACAAAATTTCAAGGAAGGAAAATTAATAACCTCTCAAAGTATGCTCTCCTCTTGCACCTAGAGTGATCTGGAGGATTAGAAAAGAGAAAGTTATTGGTTTAATAGTTTCTTGAGTATGCTCTCTTCTTGCACCTAGAGTGACCTGGAAGATCAAAAAAAGAACTATTACCCCGACTTGAAGGAAAATAAAAAATGACATGCATAGAGCAAGAGATTCTAGGGGAAGGTTTTTAGCTAGAGCCAAGAGTTCGATTTTTACAAGTCCATCTACTTCAAGGAATAGACAAGACACACCTACATCATCTCCAACTTACACTCCTAGCCCTAGGATTCCTGGAATTCAAGAGGCAATAGTTGACTCTCCCACACCATCCATCGAATCTGAACAAGAAAGAGACCCTTTTCTTCTTTCCATAGGAGGACAAATTGTAATTGAAGAAGTAGAAACATCTGAAGAAGAGGGAGAAATTCCTTCTCGTTCACCCTTAGTAGAGGAACTATCATGACAGAGGAAGGATCAACTGGATTTGGTAGAGGTAGAGGTAGAGGAGGAGGAGGAAACAATGGAGGAGGTCGAGGTAATATTGGGGGAAATAGGGATGGAGATAACTCATTCGGATTTCCTATAGTCGATGAGGACTCCCAAGCCACCATGAAAAACATCTCACCATCTGTCCTCCCAAACTTCCATGGGATGAGGAATGAGGACCCTGAAACATTTCTATTTGAGTTTGAAGTCGTTTTTCGAACTTATGATTATCTGGAAGACTCTCAAAAACTCAAACTGTTTCCTTCAACATTGAAAGGAGCATCCTTGAAATGGTTCATGGGATTACTCACTCAATCCATTAGATCTTGGAATGATATGAAACAAACATTTTTGGATAGGTACCTGGACTATTGTATGCCCACCAATCACAAGGATGAGGTATTCAAAATGGTGCAAAAAGAAGATGAAAATTTGGAGGATTTGCTTGAAAGATTTCAATACAACCTGAAAAGAGGAAAAATGAACAACTTAGATGAGGAGACCTTGAAAGCCCTTCTGTTGAAAGCCATTAGAGATGAATGGATAGACATTTTGAACATGATGGGGAAGGGAGATATATCTCAACTTTCACTCAATGATATAGCAGAACTATGTGTCCATATCTCAAGGGGGAAATCTAAAACTCAAAAAGGGCCTAGAGATACTTCTCTCCTCAGAGCAAACAAATCTGCAACTGGATCAATAAGTAGGGCTGAGATTGGCAACATGCTTGATGAATTCAAAACTGACATCTTAGGGAGTCTTAGTGAGCAACTAGACACTCTTAAGATTCACAATAAGCAGAAAGCAGAAGCTGAGGCTTTGGCCATCTTTTGCCCAAAATGTAGGAAGAAACATGCTCTAAGGGAATGTCCCTTGGATGCAAAAGTTGTAGAAACATGTGTAATTTGTTCAGAGAATCATGAGACCAAGGATTGTCCTTCAATCCCTGGGCTCAAAGTTGTCTTTCAAGAAGATCCAAATACACTCGAATCTCTCTGTTTTGTTGCAAGGAGACCTTGGTAGGGGCAGCAAAATCAAGGGTTTAACAACTCTATGAATTTTCAACCCCCACTAAATTGGAATCCTTGGCAACAACCTTGGTCCCAACCTCAAAATCCTTTTCAAGCATGGGTACAAGGTATGCAAAATTCTTATGGGAGATTTGCTCAATTCTACCAATATCCTCCATCTTTTCAAAATCAACAAGCTCCACAACTTCCAAATCAAAATCCACAACTATCATTGCCATTTCCACAACAACAAAAACCTTCTCAACAGAATCCAAATTCTCAACTCTTGCTTCCATTCCAACAGAAGGCAAATCAACTTCCTTCTCAGCCATAGCCAAAACCAAATAATAAAAACCCTCAAAATGTTTACATGATGGAAGGTCAACCATTTCCTACATATATGATTGTTCCTCTCAATGAAGTACAACTCAGATCAGGTAGAGTCTTAGACAAACCTTCTATAAAAGCTCAAGAGCAAAGCATTTTTGAGGAAGAGTCTCTTGAAGCCAATAAGGGTTCTGAAGCATCTCTTCAAAACCCAAACACTCAAAAAGGAAAAGAAAAAGAATTAACCCCCACAACTCCCATATTTGAGCAACCTGCATCTTTATCCACACCTCCTTTTCCTGAAAGATTACAAATTGACAAAGGAGTGGAAAAACAAATTTGGTTGCCTGACTATAATTTTCTAGATGAATTGAAGAATGTCTGTATCAAGATTCCCTTGTTACAAGCCATTAAGGAAATTCCTATTCTACCAAAAACAATAAAGGAGTTGAGCCTTAAAAGACCAGGAAGGAAACCAAGAGATACCAGAAGGATCCACCTGGTAGGAAAAATTGCAGACATCATGATGGGAAAAATTACTATGCAGAAATATGTAGATCCCGGTAGTCCAATTGTCAAAACATATATCAATGGGGTATAAATACCAAATACTTTGATTGATTTAGGGGCTGCTATTAACATCATGAGTAGACAGACTATGGAACAGCTAAAACTTCCTAATCTTGTTTTTACACCTACTTTATTGCAACTTGCAGATCGATCAATTATTAAACCAGATGGTGTATTAGAAGACATTCCAGTCTCTTTAGATTCTTGGGAATATCCAGTGGATTTCATGATTTTAACTCCCAAGAGTAATCTAGGAGGACATCCTCTTATTTTAGGAAGACCTTGGCTAGCCACAGCTGATGCTTTCATAAGTTGTAGGTCTGGGGATATGTATATTTCTGATGGTAATTCGACAAAGAAGTTCAATCTGTATCCTCCAGCAAAAGCAATCACAGAAATAGGGGATAATGAGTGGGTTGATGATGAAGATACTATACAACCTATCTTTACCATTTCTGAGATTAGTGAAGATAGTCAAATTCTGAACACATTAGAAAATTTTGAACCATCTTCAGAATATGACTCCACACAATTTCAGTTGGATTCTGACATAGAGTGTCTATCATCTAGACAAATGTCTCTTTTCTCTATGGAAGAGTTTGGTAGTTCTGCCATTGAGATTTTTCCAGGAAAAACATTGAATATCAACAGAAACTTGGAAAAATCACAACAAGGGGAGCTAACCAAAATCTTGCAAAAACATTCTACTGCATTTGCATGGGAGTATACCGATATGAAAGGTATTGATCCTAAGACTTGCATTCATCACATCTACATTGAGGAAAACAGTAGACCAATCAGACAACCTCAAAGAAGGATGAATCCAAACCTTAGGGAGATAGTGAAAGAAGAGCTCCAAAAGTTACTTAATGTAAACTTCATTTACCCCATTTCAGATAGCCGGTGGGTTTCCCCTTTGGTTATAGTACCTAAAAAGAATGGTAAATGGAGGGTTTGCATTGATTACAGGGAATTGAACAAAGCAACTTTGAAGGATCACTTTCCTTTACCCTTTATTGATCAAGTATTAGATACTTTAGCAGGTAAAAAGTATTTCTCATTTGTGGATGGTTTTAGTTGTTACAATCAAATTCAGGTAGCACCTGAAGACCAGGACAAGACCACATTTACCTGTCCATGGGGAACTTTTGCTTACCGAGTACTTCCTTTTGGATTATGTAATGCACCTGCAACATTTCAAAGGGCAGTACTAGGAATATTTTCTGATCTAATTCATGATTGTGTAGAGGTCTATATGGATGATTTTACAGTCTATGGTAATTCATTTGAAGAGGCATTAGAAAATTTGGAAAAAATCCTTGTAAGATGTAAGGAAACAAATCTTTCATTAAGTCATGAAAAATGTTTTATGATGTTTACTGAAGGGATTGTTTTAGGACATCATATTTCAGGAGATGGAATCAAAGTTGATAGATCAAAAGTTGAAGTCATTTCCAAATTACCTATTCCAAATTGTCAAAAAGATGTTAGAAGTTTTCTTGGGTTTACTGGATATTATAGAAGATTTATTGAAAACTTCACCAAGATAGCATCTCCACTCTTCAAATTACTCACAAAAGACTGTGAATTCAAGTGGGATCCTGACTGTCAATCTGCATTTGAAACTTTAAAAACAAGAATATCTGAAGCACCCATTTTGAGAGGGCCAAATTGGAAACTTCCTTTCGATATTTCTACCGATGCTTCAGATACAGCTCTAGGAGCTGTGTTGGGACAAAAGGATTTAGTTCCTTATGCCATTTATTACACCAGTAAAAATTTGACTCCCACTGATTTAAATTATACTGTGACTGAAAAAGAGTTCTTAGCCGTTGTTCATGCAATCAACAAGTTTAGACACTATATAACAGGCTATGAAACTTTTGTCCATACTGATGATTCTGCAATTAGATATCTCATGAACAAACCTGTTACTAATGGCAGAGTTACAAGATGGATTTTACTTTTACAAGAATTCAATATTATTGTGTTAGATAGACCAGGGAAACAAAATACAGTAGCTGATTTCTTGTCTAGAATCCAAAATACTAACGAAGATTCTCCCGTAGAGGATAAGTTTCCAGATGAATATCTGTTTGCAGTAACTACTAAAACTCCTTGGTATGCAGATATTGCTAACTATTTGGTTACAGGGAAGCTACCTCCACACTTATTTCCTAATGAGAAAAGGAAAATCATCCAGGAGAGTTCAAAGTATTCATGGATTTCTAATGAATTGTTTAAAACAGGGCTAGATTGTGTGATCAGAAGATGTGTTCGGGAAGATGAAATGCCTGACATCCTTAAGGCATGTCATGATGAACCGTGGGGTGGACACTTTGCAGACAAGAGGACGGCCTATAAAATCCTTTCTCTAGGATATTATTGGCCTTCTCTCTTCAAAGATGCAAAACAATATGTTAGAAGGTGTGACAGCTGCCAAAGAGTTGGGAGACCAACTCTTTCAAATGAAATCCCATTACAGCCACAGGTACTCATCGAACCCTTTGAGAAATGGGCTTTAGATTTCGTTGGACCCATTAATCCACCATATAAACAAAAGAAGTATATATTGGTTTGTACTGATTATGTTACTAAATGGGTAGAAGCCAAGGCATTGCCTTCTGCCACTGAAAATTCAGTTGTTCAATTTCTTTTTGAGGATATTTTTACTCGTTTTGGTGTCCCAAGAGAAATTGTGACAGATCAGGGAAGTCAATTTACATCTAACTTGATGGAGAAGCTGATGGAAGAATACAAAATCAAGCATAGAAAATCTACTCCATACCATCTGCAAGCAAATGGTCAAGTGGAATCTACAAACAAAGCTCTTGAGAGCATCATCACCAAAACTGTTCATCTCCACAGAAGAGATTGGGCAGAAAGGCTTCCTGAATCCTTATGGGCCTATAGAACTACATGGAGGAACACAACAGGACATTCTCCCTATGAACTTGTTTATGGGAAAGAAGTCTTGCTCCCCATTGAGTTTCAAATCAAGACCTTCAAGATGGCAGTTCAGTTGGGGATGAGTCTATCAGAAGCCCAAAAGCACAGAATGGAGCAGTTGAATGAGCTAGATGAAATAAGACAAGATGCAGTTTTAAGGACCGATCTAGTTCAGCACCAAAGAACTAAGTGGCATGACCGATATATCAAAGAGAAGAAGTTTCAAAAGGGAGATTGGGCGTTACTGTTTGATTCAAAGTTTAAAGACTTCAAAGGAAAATTTCAAACTCATTGGCTTGGGCCATATGAGATTGATGAAGTCTTTACCAATGGAGCAGTTCGAATCAAGACTATTGATGAGTTTCAAACCCCTCTCATTGTGAATGGCCACCGATTGAAAATTTATCATAAGCCACTCTCAAAAGAGGACTTTGTCAAAATGTTTCAAGAAAATTCTGCAATGAGGCTGGTGGAGAAGAATTCTTCTCCTCCATCAGCCTAGTCTTTGTTTCTTTCTGATTTTGAAAAAAAATAAAAATAAAAAAAATGTGTATAAGCCTGAAAACCAATCCCAGATTGGCAGTCTTATACAGAAAATATGGAGTGAAAATCAGGGACACCTGACACTCTATATTTTCCAAAAAAAAAAAAAGATCTCTCTCTCTTTCCATCCTCACTTCATCTTCACTTCATTTCACTTCACCTTCATCATTTTTCATCTCCATTTCACTTCATTCCATTTCATCATCACTTCATTCCATTCACTCCATCTCATATCATCAATAAAAGTCCCTCTCAGGACTATTTCCATTCAGTTAGTTCTTTTTCTAACTAACTTTGTGCAGTTAAAGGGGAGTTGTCTTAGTTTCCGCAGCTGGAAACCGTTTCCGCAGCTTGCACCAGTTTCCGCAGCCAGAAACGATTTCCGCAGCCAGCATCACTCTGTCTCTACAGCCAGCAGCACTCTGTTTTCAAAGAAAAATCACAGTCAAAGGTTAACATCATCATCACCAAAGGCAGCAAAGATATGAGGTACCTGCAAGATCAAAGAGCAATAATGGATCAGAAGCCTTAATCAACAAATGGCAAAATTCAAAAGGTATGATCAAAATCTTTACCAAATAACAATTTAATGTCATTTGTATGCATAGTTATTAGATCATGGAAATTGCACTAAATACAATGATTTGATACGGCTAGATCCATATTACTCCACTTCCACGATGATAATCTGTCCACCTCATTCCTTTCTAACGGTCCCGTAATCACTCTTAATTCAAACTCGAAATGAGACTGTTCTTTCATTTATTGGTCGTACGAGGAAGAAGTGACCTACTGTACTACGGCTCTCCTCCACCATAATTTCCGCAGCCAACGTTGAGACGTGGCGTAAGTCATCTAATCCCAACAGGACTCAGCCGTTATCCTGCCATTATCACTCCACTCCCGCATGCGTTGAACTCATTCCTGTTATTTATCCATTACTCCCTCGCACTCATACTATTTTCTACTCTCCATTTCCGCTGCAACCTCCATAGCTCTGCTCTAAACCCTGATTATAGTCACTGAATACGCTTCGCATTCCGATTACAGCCACTCCACCTACCGTAAAAATCCCGTAATCAGCTCGTTTTTCCCTTGAACGTCCACATACAGTAAAATCTTCAGCCGGGGTTGAAAGCCGAGAATGGGAAAGTTACTTAGAGCGGAACCTGAGGGCCCAAAGTACCTGGAAGGGTATCCGCAGACAAAGGAATCACTGAAGAAAGCGAAGTGGCTAAAGTTTATCCAAAAATTCAGAGGGTATAATAAGGAAGTCACTAAAACCTTCGCTCGGTCCTTTAATGGACACGTAGTGGAGGTAGGGGATTTGAAATTTACAATCACAGAGGACACCATAGCAGCAGCAACCAGTTTACCACAAGCGGGAGACAGATGGTTTAAAAACAGAGGACTGGATGATCAAGGATGGAAAGTCATGCTTAAAAATCCAGGTATGGACACTTCTATATTTACTAAAGGTATTCTTGTGCATGTAATCAAGGAAGAATGGTCTACACTATTATTACTTGTTCAGAAGTTTATTACATGCGAAGGCCGCTTTGGCACCATGTACATGTACCATGCAAGGATTATGATGAATTTCATAGAAGGCCATACCCTTAACTTACCTTACTTCCTGTTAGCAAGCCTAAAGAAAATGAGCTCCACTGTCCAGAAACATGTAGGCCATATGGAATCACACCTTTATCATCATGGGCTCATCAGAATTCTCATTGAGGATCAATTGAAAAATAATAATGATACTTGGGAAAAGTTTTTAATCAGAAATCACTTCCAAGAAGTAACTGAAGCCTCCGCTAGCAGTTCTCCAAAAATCCCAAAAAGGAGTAGGAGGAGAGATAGAAATGTCACAGCCCAGGACCTTCCTACAGTAGAAACTCAGGAAATTGTTCAAGAAAAAGAAGGGGAGGGAGCTAGAAATAAAAAGCAGAAGAAGGATAAAGGAAAAATAACTGTTCAAGAGACATATCCATCCCCTGAACCATCTGTAGAAGAAGAGTCTCAAACTCTGGCCGACAGATTAGCATACCTTCATGCTGCTGCCACTGAAAAGAGAAAACAAAAAGAAAAACAGAGTGCCCAGAAAGAGAGCACTAGTCCATATGTGAGAAGAAGCAGTAGGCTCAAAGAAAAGAAGGAAGTGACCCAAGAAAAACAATCACACTTCATTGATCTAAGTGAGGGAACGCCTCAAACTCAGCCTGACATTGAGCCATCTCCTCCACGTGAGGAAAGTCCTTTTCGGCCAGAAAGGGAGAACAGTCCTCCTTCACCGGAATTCGAGTTCAGGCCAAGAAAAACACCTGAGGTAGATTCCACCCAGCAAGAAGCATATAATTATTTGGAATCCTTGGAGCAATCAGTTGCAGGACCCAACACTATATTGCCACTTGATGCACAAGTACATTCTCTAAAACAGGAAGTATTTGAGTTGGAAGTCCTGAATAGGCATATTAAACAAGAGAATGAAGCATTGAAAGAACAAAGTAAAGTGGACAAGATTGTCCATGACAATACCATGCTTCACTTAGGACTGTGGCAAAAGAAGAATAGAAAGCTGAAGAAAAAGTGCAAGAAGCTGAGCAGGGCACTGATTAACTTGAAGTTCAGATGTCTAGTTAAGAAACCAAGGACCATTTTGGCAACAAGGAGAAAGAAAAGAAGGCTGGATGTTCTTGCAGAAGCATCAGAGCACATGGATTGGGGAAAAGAACTAAGTTTTGGTTGCATGAGGACATGCAACATCTTCACAGTGGGGGTATGTAGAGCCTTGAACCTGTACCTTTCCATACACCTCTCAGCCTCCTTTTCCCACTCATTTCATCACCCAAGTTGGTTAAATCATTGTATTTTAGGACTTTTTACATGGTTTTATAACTCTGCTAATGACTGTTGTTTGGTTTAGTATTTTGGTTCAGAATGCTGCGTTTCCGCAGCCAACACAGGTTTTCCGCAGCTGATCCAGGTTTCCACAGCTCGCACCAGATTCCGTAGCTGTTTTATTAAATGATATGTTACAGGTGTCCTCCGTGAAGATGAGCCACATGGGCAAGTTCCATGGATCAACGACATGGTACGTGTCCCTCCAAATCACCCAGAATAACCATAAAAGCCAGCGGTCAACGAGGAGGCAAATACCGGTCAACAGGAGTGTCCAGCGGTGTCACGGCTCTACATTACTCTGCTTTTTGGCACGTGAAGCTAGGTGGCATCATCCTCAACGATGGAGACGATCTAGAAACACGAATCCAACATCCATACTCTCGAGATTGAATGATCATTATGACCGTTACCTAGATCCGAGGACATAGAGGATTTACGTGTTTTCAAACACCTGATCGAATAACATAGATTTCGTTAAATCAGTTTGCTTTCTTTCCTATAAATAAAGCGTCCTTGAACGCTGTGTAGTTAGTCGTTGTTATATATAATTTTGAACTCCCCACTGTACTTTACATTTGATGCTTAATACATGAGAAGAATGTTCTGCATTTAAGCGTGTAATTTCTCTTTGAACCGGCTGAAGTAGGCAGAGGGCCCCTGTTTGCTGAAGTCTTGTATAGTAGTCTTTAATTCCCTGCATTTCGTTTTCTTGTTTCATGTATAATAGTTGTACAGATGTCTTTTAAATTGCTGCGTTTTCAACATGTATAATAACTGTATATAAACTTTGATTTCTACTAATTTACATTTCTGTACTTTCATGTTCATGACTGATCAGTGTGTTATGCACGTTTCTTAGGCGAGCCCGGGACAATTTTCTTTCTTTTCTTTTTCATAACTAGTGACATGCGTGATCATGTTGTCTATGTTGCTGACCTTCATTGTTTTGCAGCTTTAATTTTCCTTACTGTCATTTCTTTAATTTGCATATTTACTTTCTGCTCTTAGATATCAAGTTGTTCATCTATTGATGGTTCCTTTTCCATAATCTAATACCTTCATTGGGAGCCAAAATATCACTTAGCACAGCTTGGTTTAGTTTGCTTTAGAACTCACATTACTTGACTTATTCATAACTGTTTCTTGTATGATAAATTTAGCTGAAAGGCAAAAGTTAAGAGGAAGTTAAAGTATTTGTGACTAGTCTTTCTTTTATGTAGTTTCACTACAATTTCACATTACTTAACATTTCATGATATCTTGTCATAGAGAAGATTGAGTTGAAGGGTTGAAATAGTGTGAGATAGTTGTTTTTACTTTTAGTTGGATTTAACATAGATTTCATTTTCATTTTCTTGCAGCAGCAGAGATACTGGGCCGATGTCATTAGTCTTTTATTTGATGTCTTCATTTTCCTTTAAGAGTTGATTTTATTTCAGTTGTTGTTCAAGCTTTCTTGTAGAATAATTTTTAAGTTTTGAGAAATCATTTAGAGCTCATCACAATCACCCACATTTCACTTGCTTTATTTCATTTCCATCACATCACAATAGGAAAAATACATTTGAAAACAAACTTAAAAAATCTAAAAACGACAAAAGATTAAGAGACAGTTACCTAAGTACATACAGTACACCTCACTTCATCAGCTTACGAGCCCCAGGTTGACATTTAAAAGTTGCAATTTAGACATCACTAAATTGACCAAACACATATGACATTAAATCTCCCTATGAAAGCTTATCAAAATATCCGGTTTAGATTTCTCAATTTGTTCGATGTTTTATCTATTTGGTAAATTTTCCTATATTTTAATAAATAATAATTTATTAATATAAAGTAATAGAAAAAAGAATAATGTTGCTTTACTCACTGTTTAAAGTAAAAAGCAGAGTAAATTTAATTATAAAATTTAATTTCTCATAGAAATAGGATGAAGGGAGATCTCCCACAAAGCATCAAAATATGAGAAGTCAGGAAGGGGGAGCGAGGAATTTGAATATTCGTATCAAATAAAAGTGTGGAGAATCGTCGATGCTCAAGGATCTCTTTATTCATTTTTTTAAGACTATCATTTTGATCCATATATGGAGAGATTGTTCAAATAATAGGTGGTGAGAGTTGGTTGGGACTTTTAAGTGACATGAAAAGAGTTGAAATAAATAAGTGTAATATGCAATGTTGCTACTTAATATTTACTTTTTATGCAAAAAAATAATTGATATATGTGTATATATATATATATATATATATATATATATATATATATATATATATATATATATATATAATTATATAATTTTAAATTAATATAATATTAAAAACTAATATTTTTGGCTGGTATAAAAATATTATAAAATAAAATTAAAATAATATTTTAAAGATTTCAATATCAACTTATTTCAACCATTAAATCACATAAAAACTAAGAAATAACATCGAAGCTTCAAATTATAGGGATATAATAATCATATTGCTAGAAAGGGTTGGTGACGAGCTTTGTAAAAGCGTTTTTAACCTTGGAGCTTAAAATTATTGGGATATAATAATCATATCGCTCGAAATAGTTGGTGATGAGCTTTGTAAAAGTGTTTTTAACCTCGAAGCTTAAAAAAATTGTGTAGTGTAACTTATAGACGAAATAACCTTTTTCACCAGAATTTACTAAAATCTAGAAATACAATTTCAAATTTTGTTGTGGTTTAAAATACATTTTTGAATGCATAAATGGATTCATCACCCTGTAAAACCCCTAGGGTGCTCGAATTTTGCAGATTAAACAATTTAAACTCAAGTTTTTAAAAATCTCCATCAGATTTTGGTGAAAATTAACCAGAAAAAATGTGGTGAAAAAGGCCATTTAATCTATAAATTAGATTACGCCTAAAAAAAATAGGGACATAATAAGCATATGGCTAGAAAGAGCCGGTGATGACCTTTGTAAAAGTAACGGGTTTAATGTTATGTTGTATGATAATCGTCCTCATGGAAATTTGTGTATTGTGTGTTTCTGTGTTTTGGCATGGATGACGACAGTATCATGTGTTTCTGTGTTTTGGCATCTGCTCCTGACGCTCATGTGTTAACTTTGTTCTTAACCGCTTCTCCCGTGATTGCAATTTTCTGTCCACATGTTCCTCCGACTATGATGAGGGCACAAACATGACATTTGTTCAAGTTATTATTGACAGGCGTGAGATTCGAACCTCACACTATAGAAAATGTCCCATGATGTTTGGGCCTCCTCCCATTTTCAAGCAAACAACTCATCGAAGGGACTTCGACAACCCCTCCACATGGCTGGCATAAATTCATCGCCTCCGAATAAAATTGAAGTGGTTATATTTTTAAGATGGAGAATCTACCCGTATAGATGGCAATTGTTCTGACCAACGCAATAACTGTTAAATTTGTGTGAGGTGTAATTATTAGTGTTTTTGTTTGTTTGTTTGTTTGTTTGTTTGTTTTTTTTTGTTATATGATAAATGCATTTTAAATCACATAAAACCTGTCAAAAACTAATGAAAAATTAGAAATTTCATTTGTAAACAAATAAAAAGTAAAAACATTCCATTTTCAAATATTTGTTTTAATATAATTTTTTGAAAAACATTATTAAAATTTTATAGCAATTTTTGGTTTTAATAGAAGTCAATTTGTTTTGCCAAAAGCCAAAAACAATATAACCCTCCTTTAGACGGGTATAAAAATAAGATTAAAGTTTAACTTATGTCATGAGGTATGAATTCAATTCTCTTGGGGTCCATTAGGGTTAGGCTCCATCATATGAGTAGTTTGGGTGTGTGGCCTCTTTGAGCCGGCTTGCCCAAGGATCATTATGAAAAAATAATATATATCCATCCTTTAAGTAAGGTGTGTTAAGAGATTCTTTGTTTATTTAAAAGATATATGAAGCAATAATTAGAGTAGATTATAAATTAAATTCATAATAAGAATATAGCACTTGCCTCATTATACATCACAATGTTGCTCAAATTAATTAAAAAAAAAACAACATAAAAATTAACTAAATTATAATTTTATTTTAAATTTTAAATTTTAAATTTTATTTGTTTTATCCTTTTTGTATTTGGAGGAATCAGTAACTACAGTTGCTCTCATACTCACGTGACACAAGGTTTATACCCGTCAGCTGCCACTATAACCCTCAGGTATAACTGCCCACCTCCCAAGAACAGAGCACGGGTAAAGCTAGGATTGAACCTGTGACCTGCGCAACGACACAAACGCCTTGATAGAACGTTCGTTGGTCAACAGCCCAAATTTTTAGAGGAATTTTAAATATTATTATTATTATTAGAAAATAATTAATATATTAGTTAAACATATATTCATTTTATAAAGAACGTAAAAATATTCTTAACCGTGAAGATTCACTTCCACTTTACCATGAAAAATCTTAATGTGTAAATAACTCTTCTTACAATATGATTGTCAATAACATGGATTATCAATATCACATGCCTAATATTACATGTGTTGATATGACATTATTTTTAATTAATTAATTTGAGATAAATCAATTAAAAAATCATAGGTAACTTGGAGATAAATCTTAACCTCTGATCTATAATTACTACTATGAATATTTCAACATATTCATGGAGGTTAAATCCCTACCATCCGCCTAATAATTACTCATAAATAAATTAAAATTGTGGAAGGCCTATTTTGAAATAGACATGTCTATAAGTGTGATAAGTGTGCAGTGAGTTCCTCTAATGATTAAGAACATGTGTTTCCTCTTAAAATTTAAAGGTTCACATCCAGAAATGAGTAGAGTATGTATGCATTTGAAGTATATCCTCATGGAAACAACATCACTTACCATTCACTCTCTCCTTTGTCTTCATAATACCTTCTTACAAATGAACCCCATAGCATCCTTCCTATTGGATTCCATGTTGAGGAAATATGCTCAAATTTACTTATTACCGAGATGGCTGCAAAAATTCGTTTTCCTCCAGACTTTCCTAACCTTATTCCTACCTTGATGTGGAGAAGTGCCTTCATGTTGTGGTCTCTTCCTCACTACCATTCTTTTCCAACACTTACAACAACATGGTTATACAAGCCAAAAAAAGTACATGGATTTCTATGCCACGAATTCCACTCACCATTATCAATCTGCTTGTAATCAAAAGGAACATTAGAATATCAAAACATTTTATACCTCGCTTGGTATGTATTTGGTGCATTCCTGGCGAAAAGAACATGCCTTACCTCTTCTTTTGCAATGCTCACTATCACAAGAAGATTGTGATTTTTTATCAACATTCTCTTTCCTCGATGGCTTTAAAAATGGCTTGGATTATTTATCCAAAGAACCCCTTTCTTTTGTTTCCTTCGAGCACTCTCCTTCAATGTACCCCATCTTAGTGAGGAGTCTCATGCCGGTTCCTGAAAGAGGTATCTCAATGCTCCCAATAGAAATAACATCATGTGAAAATGGAACTAAACAACTATTAACATTGTTTACCTCAGTTGTTGATTTTGAAGCAGGTAATGATGGATTTTCTAAGCCTTCATTTCACTTCAACCTTTCCGAGGCCTTTTCTGTGGCTCATAATTGGAAGTGTAATCTCTTCTTCTGCTCTTCTACTTCTTGTAGAAATCTCCTTAATTCAACATTCTTTGCTTGAAGGCTCTTGTTGATCTATTCATTTGAATGATGAGAAGAAAATGAAGAAGAAGAATATTCACCCGAAGATGGAGATGGAGAATTGTCCTCTACTCTCTCTTTCTCTTGTTCCTCTTTTTCCACTTTCTCCTCATTATCTGCAAACAATATATCTACCATGCTTCCCATCTTGTAGAACACCTCACAGATATATTGGTTCTTCTCCATTTCCCTTCTAATTTCATGTTCAATCTCACTCATGATGGCATTCACAATCCTTGATAAAAATGTCAGACCACTTTGATACCACTTGATCTATGATATTTTACTTCATTGAAGTATTCAAAATTGCATGTTAAGAGAGCATGAAAACCACATGTGCATACAATTTATAGAAGAGGAAAAACAAAAGAAATCATCGAGACAAAGAACAAAAGGAGCTAGAAAACGGGGGTGGCCTCGGTTTAGTACCTCGCGACCTCCCTATCTGGCATTCTGTTTTGGCGTTGTGTTATTTGTGGGTCGTGGTTGTTTGGTTTGGTGCATTGACATTTATTTAAATAACTGTTGATAGGGCCACCCATAGGGTGGGCCGGTCAAATCGATCGGGCGAGTTCAATCCGTGCTGAAACCAAATTATCATATGGTGGATGGGTCATTAGGCCTGTTGGCCCCTATATATTTATAATATATATTTGGTTGGTTTGGGTTTGGTAGGGGTGGTGGCCCACCACCTCTTTTTTAATTATTATTTTTATTATAAAAAAATAATTCAAAAACCATCGACTGATTTTTAAGGGTTACTGGAAAATTAAAGAGGCGACAATTTCATCAGTTGCATACACCACAAAGTGCCAAATTATTGCTCGGTTCATAGCCGCCAAATTTGGCAGTTCCACTATATTTGGTGAGCCTCCGACTTTAGCTAGCGACAAAAGTACTAGTCCTTTTGACCTGAACTTTGACTGTGAATAACTTGCACATACAAATTCGGATTTGAGTGTCGTCTATGTCGTTGGAATTGTTAGGACATTTCGACGCATAGGAAATAGTTAAGTATAACATGGTATAGTGTATAGTTAGGTAAATTTTGTTTCTGTAGTGTGTACACTTTGTAACTTACAATCCGACGGTGATGATATGTTCTAGACATGAAGTGATCTAATGGTTCATTCTCTCCTCAGTATTACTGACACTTGATTTGTGGCTTAACACCTGATTACTCCATGATCTCTATTTAAAGACCATGGAGGGTCATTTGTAGGGCGATCGTTCATGAGAGAAACTTATGTAAATTCCTACATGGTATCAGAGCTGTTTGAGGGCCCCATCCATTGGTGATCCAAATCTGAAGTCGGTACAACTGCATCCAACTATTGTTTCCAAGATCTAATTTTTATGATCATTTTTGGGCCGAGATGACTGCATTATTATGTTAGGAGCATATATTCGAGTGAGGAACCCCTTTCGTTTCACGCGAAAATGTTTCTGGTAGCCCTAGCTACGTCATTTTTAAGATATGGAGGTATACAGTCTTTATTTGCAGTTTTAGTTATTTCTCTCTCTCTGTTTATTTCGGTTTATTTATCTCTTTGTTTTTTATTACTGGATCCATAACTTTCATTTCTATGTATGCTCTTTTCTCCACGACTCTGTGCGATCTGGGCAAATAAAAAATAGAAAGGAAGTATTTTTCTCATGTGTATGCTCTTTTCCGCCGTGCCTTAGTGTGATCTCGGATAGTTTTCGATGAAATCTAAGTTCAAGATGTAAGGTTCGGTTTTTTTTGCATGTCCGTTTTGGTTTGTGTGGTTTTTTTTTGTATACAAAAAGGGTTTTCTCAAGTAAGAACGCACTCCAAAAATTACTAACCTTTTAAACTAGCTCACTTGATCCAAAGTTACTTTATGAGAATAGAGGTCTTGGGTTTAGGTCTTTCTTTTTGTTGAGTTACTTTTTCAAAAAGAACATGTAACTTATCACATGGCCAAAAACAAAGCCCTGTTTTCTTCTTTAGATGATTGTAACACCAAAAATATATATGTTGGTGATGATAGATATCTTAGTGTTGTAGGGACTAGAACTATTCATCTAGACAATGGTCAATTTAATGATGTATTATGTGTTCCTACCTTATCTTGTAACCTTGTATTTTTATATTAGATAACTCATTCAGGTGAAGGTAAAATCATTGAATTGTCACCTCATGATGTTGTAATTAAGGCTAAGAGATCCTAGATAGATTTTAGCTACTGGCATTGCTCATGATTCTACAAGGTTGTATAATTTTAACAACTTTGGGTCATCAACTCTTCCCTCGATATTTTTTGCTCGTAATGATGAAGTGAGAAAACATTGGCATGAGTGATTTGGTCACTTAAACTAAACTATCGCTCTGTTCAAAATCTATTTAAAGAAAATATGGTGATAGGTTTTCCTATGGTATCTTGCAGAGATGGTGTTTGTTCCAGATGTGTACTCGATTAGCATCATTGGGATAGTTTTGAAAAATGTGCCTCTTGGCATGCCTCAACCCCTTTACAGCTTGTGCATAGTGATTTATGTGGTCAACTTCTAGTTGTTTCATTCTATGGCTACAAGTATTTCTTAACTTTCATTGATGATTTCTCCAGACACAAATGGGTATACTTCTTAAAACTCAAGAGTGAAGTCTTTAACATGTTCTTGGCCTTTAAGGCCTTTGTTGAGAAACAATCTGGACATCAAATTCTTAAGCTAAGATCTGATAATGGCGGAGAATATGTTAACAACAAATTCATTAACTTTTGCACTGAGCATGGAACAATTGCAACATATTGTTCCATATACCTCAAAACAAAATGGTGTCGCTGAAAGGAAGAATCACACCTTAAAGGAAATGGCTAATTGTATGCTTCAATCTAAAGGGCTTAGTCTTAATTTTTGGGTAGAAGCAATCAACTGTGCAAATTACATAGTAAATCACTTTCCTACTAAGGTTTTAAAGAATATCACTCCAAAAGAAGCATGGAGCTGAATTAAACCAGATGTAAGTCACTTTCATGTTTTTGGAAGCCAAGCATGGGCCCATATTCCCGATGGGAAACATAAATCCTTAGAACTTAAGAGTGAAAAATGTATTTTTGTTGGATATTCTAAAGATGTCAAAGGATATAGACTTCTTCCACCTAAGTCCAAAAATATTATCATTAGAAGAGATGTAAAGTTTGCTGAAAATATATTGGCCTACGAGCCTAGTTCGGCGGATGTGCCACCTCTCTCTATCCCTTCTACTTCTGAAAATATTTCTTCTTCAGATGATGAAAGCGAGGATGACAATCCTCCCCCACCTTCTCGGGATCCTCCTTCATCTCCTCAACTTCCAAAATGGGTTCATGCTACTCGGGATGCAGCAGGTGATCTTGCAGGTGATCCTACAAATCAACGATGTACACATTCTCAGTTCGATAGAGCCTCTTCTTTATTGGCTCAAGCTTCAGCGAATTATGATCATGACACCTTTACAGAAGCTTCAGGCCATCTAGATTGGGACATAGCTATGAATGAATAATATTGTTTATTATTGGAAAATGATACATGGGATCTTGTTCCTCTTCCAAAGGGAAGAAAACTTGTTAGATGCAAATGGGTTTACAGAACCAAGTTTGGACCATATGGAAACATTGATAAACATAAAGCTCGTCTTGTTGCTAAGGGTTTTTCACATGTTTAAGGCATTGACTATACTGAAACCTTCTCCCTTGTGGCCAAAGTGAACTCTATCCTCCTTGTTATTTCCCTTGATGCCTCTTTCAAATGAGAAGTCCATCAGATGGATGTTAAATCTACCTTCTTGCATGGGGACTTGCATGAATAAATCTATATGGAACAACCTCTTGGCTTTATAGAAAAAAACTCCAGCCTTGTATGTCGACTTTAGAAATCCCTTTATGGTCTCAAGAAAGCCCCTCGGGCTTGGTATGCCAAAATGGATAGTTTTCTTTTAGATATTGGCTTTTCTAGGTGTCATTATGACAATATTGTCTACACCAAGAAAGTGGGTAAGTATCTTATCATTCTTGTTCTTTCTGTTGATGATCTGATCCCTACTGGTAGTGATCCCAACCTTATAAACCATGTGAAGTACATCCTTAAAAGGCAGTTTGAAATCACAGACTTAGGACACTTGCATTATTTTATTGGTCTTCAAGTCTTGCAATCCAAGGAAGGTATTTCCCTTTCCTAGTCCAAGTATTCCTATGATATTTTACGCCACTTTCACATGGAAGACTGTAAGCCAACCCCTTCTCCCTTTCATTCTGGAGCCAAACTTTCAGTCACTTTTACTTCCCCTGAAGTTTGATGCTACCTTATACCATCAGCTTGTAGGAAAACTTTTGTATCTGACCCATACCTGTCCTGAACTTTCCTTTTTTATTGGTCTTATTGCTCGGTTTATGCAAAACCCACATGAAATTCATTGGAATACAGCTAAAAGAATACTTCGTTATGTTTGAGGTACAGTTCAGTTTGGGATTCATTACAGTGCAAAAGCATCTCCTCTATTGGTTGGTTTCACTGATTCCGATTGAGCTAGTGACCCTGATGATCAGAAGTCTACTGCAGGTTATGTCTTCACTCTTGGTTCTGGACATCAGTAGCAGAAGTATTTCTCTTTCTTCACCAGAAGCAGAGTATCGTGGCATCGTAGAAGCTCGTAAGGAATCCCTGTGTCTTTGTCAGATACAGTCAGAGTTTGGCTTTCAGTTTCGACTACACTTTAGTGTGATAATCAAAGTGACATTCAACTATGAAAATATCCAGTCCAACATTAGCGCAACAAACACATTGAACTACACATGCACTTCATCAGAAAGCTCATTCATGACCATGTTCTTGAAGTGAAATATTGTTCAACAGATGATCAACATGTAGACATCTTTACAAAGGCTCTCACAGAGGTGAAGTTTACTAAACTTTGATTTATGGTTGGAGTTTAGGAAGTTGTCACTAAGTGGGGATACGCTCTAATGCCTCCTTCCTTCTCCTACTGTGTCATATTTGTACATCATTTAATCCTATCCCAAGTTTTTCATAAGGGGGGATGTTAGGATATTCTGACACATAGGAAAGAGTTAAGTATAACTTGGTCTAGTGTATAGTTAGGTAAATTGTGTTTCTTTAATATGTACTTTTTGTAACTTACAATCTGGCAGTCATGATATGTTCTAGACATGAAGTGATCTGACGGTTCATTCTCTCCTCGGTATTACCGACACTTGATCCATGGCTTAACACCAAATTGATCCATGATCTCCATTTAAAGAGCATGGAGGGTCATTTGTAGGGTGACCGTTTATGAGAGAAACTTATGTAAATTCCTATAGGAATCAGGGTGACGAGATCTATGTTTTGGTCATGGTTTTGAAAAAATCCAAATACCTTGAATTTTTTTGCCTCTCTGGAGCCACCTATATCAATATCATTCTCAAAATCTCATTAAGATATTTAGGATAGGAAGAACACCAAATATTCCCCTCTACAGTCTTGCCAAAACTATAATTGAATATGTTTTAATGGTAGAATAGACTAGAGAAATGAACCCAACAAATAAAGTGCCCAACCCCATTTGTTTTGGTCATCAGAAAAAAGGGAATCAAATAAGCTCCCAATAAATATGATATTCCCAATGTTTTCAGAAACAAAGGATATGGGAAGTGCTCCCTCTTAGGGCCTCTATAAAAGTAGCCCTTTGTGCTGATAAAGAACCCCTAGCTTTGGCAATGACCCACTATCATAAGGTATATTACTTCCTCTATTACAATGATTGGTGTTGATGCAGGGGAAACACCCCCCTCCCCCAAATAATATTTGGTTCCTGGAAGCCTTCAGAAGGCACAATGTTGCAACTATAGGATGAGGACACAACTTCGTCTCATTTTCTTAAATTGTAAACAAATATTGTAACCCTCTAGAAGGCATGAGGTGATAGAGGATGATATTCCTCATTATATTAGGGTTTTATTTTCCTTTATATGGGCAACCTGCAAACATGTCAAAGGGGGTGTCTAGTACATTGTAAGATTAGGCTGAGAAGGCCTTAGGCCTTGAGAGGTTGTATATGTAATCTTTGTTTCAAATATATATGTAGCCTACATTTTGAGACAATTGCTGTTTATTTTTCACAAGCCATGTTGTGTTTTTATGTTGTATCCATCATGAGAAATTTTTTAGAATAGCAAGTGATTGTCGTTACTGTGAACGAGGCTTATAGGGTTGGTACTCTACGCATTCATCGCAAGTTAACTCCCATTGAAATGATGGAAACGAAGTCAGGATTGAGTGTGGAAGAGATAAAGGAGTTTAGGTATGGAGAAATATTAATTCATCATTGGAACTATGTGCAAAGGAGGGGTCTGTGCTTGGAGGGACTAACGAACCCTAAACCAATCAAGTTTCATTAGATTGGGAGGATGTTGTTTGGCAGCAAACAAAATTATTTTATCACCAAAATAATTTAGACCTCTGAATGGGCCAAAAGAGATGCAGTTCGTCCCAAACAGACCTTGACCATTTGGGCCTTTATAAAAATCATTCAATGTAAAGGTGTTCAAACCCCATAATAGAGCTAGGTACCTGAATTGATTCAGTCTAGAAATTGTGATGGAGCCTCGAAACAACTTGAGTCAAGCTAGGTCATGCTGAAATCGTTTGTGGTCCCAAAATAGTAGCACAAAGGATATTAGGTTAAGCCCAACATTAAAGGATAACATAGAGTAAGTGTGGATGCACCTGCGAGTTAAGATTTAAGCAGCTTAGAGGTTTGAGGCCTTTATGTGGAAGAAGTCGAGAGGGGCGTAATTTTGACCATGCCAACATGTTGTGAGTTTGGGGTTTTGAAATCGAGTGAAGCTTTGTTGCTGAAACGAGTAAATTAGTGCAAAATGTCAAGGTTAGATGAGTTCATGGGCCCATAATGTTAGAAAAATATTATATATGACAGAGAAATGCAAGACATATAATATGCGGAAAAACAAAAACACATAAAACCAAAGAGACACAGATATACATGGTTCACCCAGTTTGGGCTACGTCCATCCCAAACAGCCAGTCCTTCCTTTATATTATCCTGCAAAATGAAGAGACGCAACCTACAGCAGATCCGCTGTAATATCCTCTGTTTTCTCTCACAGTCTCACCTCTCTATTTCTCACTCCGAGAATACACATATATTCCACAACCTCAATACAATACCCTCATACAAAGAGAGGGGTTTCCTTCTAGGGCAAAAAAAACCCTAAACTAAACATAAATTCTACCATCAGATCATCTGCCTAATGAAGGGCCCAGATTGACTAGAAATTACTATACTTTTACAAGGCAATTTTACATCTGTTTTTAGCTTCGGGAGTGCTGCCGCCGAAACCCCCGCCGGGGGACCACTGGCCCCCGGAACCCCCAACCAGGGGGGATGCCCCCCCCCCCCCCCTCGAACCCCCATGGGGGGGGACAAGTCCCCCCGCACCCCCCCACATGGAGGGGTGTACAATCTTCCTGGGGTATTCGGCTGAAACAAAGACCTCTAAATTTGGATGATAATCATGCTCCACACCCAACAATCTCCCACTTGGAGAATGATTGTAGCAACTCCACCGCTGCTTCATTTGCTGGACAATGACTCCTCTTTGGACCTGGCTATTTCTCATCTTCATCGTCATCCTTGAAGACCAATTGAAACTGACCATATTCTCAGTTTCTCCCTGGTTACAACTTTTGTTAGCATATCTTTAGGATTCTGGCTAGTGCATATCTTTTCCATCTTCAACTCTCCATCTTCCAACACTGATCGTATGAAATGGTACTTGAGCTGTATGTGTTTAGTCCTGGAATGAAATGTTGAGTTCTTTGCAAGATGAATGGCACTTTGGCTATCACTGTATAACATGCCCATATCATGCTTCTTACCCAACTCATCCATAAACCTTTGTAACCAAATCATTTCCTTACTAGCCTCTATAGCAGCAACATACTTTGCTTTTGTTGTTGAAGGTGCAACAACACTTTGGATTTTTGAAACCCAACTAACAATTGTTCGACCTACAATAAATACATATCCTATAGTGCTCCTCTTGTTATCTCTGTCACCTGCCATATCTGCATCAACATATCCCTGTAGAGAAATGTTTGAACCACCAAATCATAATGCTTGATTTGTGGTACCTCTCAAATATCTGAGAATCCATTTCACTGCCATCCAATGTTCTTTTCCTGGATTGTTCATGTACCTACTTACAACTCCCACTGCATGTGCAATATCAGGCCTTGTGTAGAACATTGCATACATTAAGCTTCCAACTGCTGATGCATATGGAACTTTAGACATATAATCCATGTCTTCTTGGGTCTTTGGGAACATCTCCTTACTAAGTTTGAAATGACTAGAAAAAGGTGTACTAACTGGTTTTGCATTGTGTATATTAAATATTTTCAACACCTTTTGTATGTACTCATTCCGAGACAATGTTAATTTGCGATTTTTCCTGTCTCTAGTTATTCTCATACCAAGGATTTGTTTTGCAGCTCCCAAATCCTTCATTGCAAATGAATTTGCCAATTTTATTTTGAGCACATTTATTTCTTGCATGTTAGACCCTGCAACAAGCATGTCATCTACATACAATACAATATAATATAGCTGCCATCATTTTGCTTTTTCAGATAAACACAATGATCAAAGTGACATCTAGTATAACTTTGTTCAGACATAAACTTGTCAAATTTTAGATACCGCTACCTTGGAGCCTGTTTTAAGCCATACAAGCTCTTCTTCAACCTGCACACTAGTTTCTCCTTCCCTTTTACCTCATATCCTTGTGGCTGCTGCATATATATCTCTTCCTCCAAATCCCCATGGAGAAAGACTGTCTTTACATCTAACTGCTCAAGATGCAAATCTTCAACTGCTATTAGACTTAAAATAGTTCTAATTGAAGTCATTTTAACAATAGGAGAAAATATTTCATCAAAATCAATACCTTTCTTCTGTGCAAACCCCTTCACCACAACTCTAGCTTTGTACCTCTGTTTTCCTCCATCTTCTTCCTTCAGCCTGTAAATCCATTTATTATGCAATGTAGTTTTACCTGTAGGCAACCTAACTAAGTCCCAAGTCTGGTTATGCATTAAGAAGTCCATCTCTTCTTCCATGGCTAGCTACCACTTCTTCCTGCTTTCAACATGCATTACTTCTTCATAACATTCGAGTTCACCAGAATCAGTCAACAATAAATAATATAATGAAGGAGAGTATCGTTCAGGGGGTATACTTATCCTGGTAGATATTCTAACACCATTTTTAGGTGTTTGGGATGCTTGTTGCTGTTGTGGTGGTTTTTATTGTTGTGGTTGTTGATTATTATTATTTTCAGGCACCTTTACTTTTTCAGTGATTCCATCAAGAACTGTGTATTCCTTGTTTTCTTTTTCCTGTTACTTTTCTTGCAATTGATTCTTATATAAGACCTTTTCATTGAATATTACATCTCTGCTCCTAATGATTTTGTGATTTTCATAATCATATAAGAAATAACCAAAATCACTAACACCATATCCAATAAAGGTACATTTCTTTGATTTTGCCTCAAGCTTTGTTCTATTTTCTTTATTAATATGGACAAAGGCCTCACATCCAAAAGGCTTTAAAAAAGAGTAGTTTACCTTTTTACCTGTCCATGCTTCCTCTGGAATACCTCCATCCAAGGAACTTGAAGGCCCTTTGTTTATTAAATAAACAACAATATCTACAGCATCTACCCAAAATTGTAAAGGAAATCCTACATGCAATCTCATGCACCTTGCACACTCCATGATTGTTCTGTTCATCCTTTCTGACACACCATTTTCTTGTGGTTTTCTTGGAACTGTCTTCTCTCTCCGAATTCCATGCTCTGAACAGTACCTATCAAACTCTTTGCTGCAATATTCACCTCCATTGCCCGATCTAAGACACTTCAATTTCTTTCCTGTCTCAATCTCAACCAAAGCTTTCCATTTCTTGGAAGTATCAAATACATCAGATTTATTCTGAATACAATAAATCAAGGTTTTTCTAGTTGCATCATCAATAAAAGTAACATAATAACGAGAGCCACCGAGAGATGATACCTGAGCAGGTCCCGATACATTTGTATGAACAAGCTCTAATTTTTCGCTCTTCTTTTCTTTCCCAACTCTGAGACATATGACTCTCTTCTGTTTTCCATAAATGCAATTCTCACAGAAGTCCAAATCAACATTCTTCAAACTGGACAACAAATTCCTTGAGTTAAGAATCTTCATCCCCTTCTCACTCATGTCCAAGCCTATGATGCCATAATGCTGCATCTACTCCTTTGGAGGTTAAATCATTAACAAAGTCAGAAATATCATTGCATAATGTACCAACCTTTTTGCCTTTTTCTATTACCAGGGCTCCTTTAGTGACCTTCCAAGCTTTATTTGTGAAAGTTGTCACACAACCTTCACCGCCTAACTACCCTGTTGAAATCAGATTTTTCTTCAGATCTGGAACATGCCTTACCTCCTTTAGTAGCCATTGGTTTCCATTCTACTGTTTTACAAGAACCTTACTCATTCCAAAAAATTTACAGGGTTTATCATCACCCAAACGGACTTGTCCAAAATCTCCTTGAACATAGTCATGAAAATATTTCTTATCAGGTGTGGCATGGAATGAGGCCCCTGAATCTACCACCTAGGAATTAGTAATATTTTCGAAAGAAAGAATCAAAGAATCTTGTAACACCTCACCTGTTACACTTGCTTCATGATTGTTTTCTTGCTGTGCATCTCCTTCTTTTCCCTTCCGAGATCTACAGTCTTTCTTCAGGTGTCCTTTCTTTCCACATTTCCAGCACACTATCCTTGATCTGGACTTGGATCTACCTTTCCTTGATTTACTGTGATATCCTGAGCTCTTTCCTATTTCCATTCTTCTTCCCCTGGACTCTGCACTCAAAGAATTACCCGATGTCTCACTAGAGCTTTTTCATTGCATTTCCTCGCTAAGGATAGCACCGACAACATCATCAAACTTTAAAGTACTAGATCCAGAAACATATTTACTAATGGCCATTACTAAACCATTCCAACTTTCTGGCAATGAGCACAAGAATAATAGAGCTCTAACTTCATCATCAAAGTTTACCCCTACAGAACTTAACTGGCTTGTAACTATATTAAAATCATTTAAATGATCTGCAACAGATCCACCTTCTGACATCTTCATATTAAATAACCGTTTCATAAGAAATACCTTGTTTGAGGCCGAGGGTTTTTCATATAGTTTCGCCAACGTCTGAATCAAACCCTTTGTCATTGTTTCCTTCAAAATGTTGAAGGCGACTGACGCTGCGAGGCACAACCGTACTGTTCCGAGTGCCTTTCTATCGAGAATGTTCCATTCTTCATCTGTCATAGCCATTGACTTCTTTGTTTTTCCACTCAATGGTAGGTACAGATATTTCTGATATAGATAATCTTCCATCTGCATCTTCCACAACGGGAAGTTTTGGCTGTTAAATTTCTCGACCCTAAACTTACCATCTTCTGCCATTTCTCCCACTCGAACGAGAAACCCTTCTTTCCTACGAGTTTATCAACCAAATAGACCTTCGGCTCTAATACCAGTTGTTAGAAAAATATTATATATGACAGAGAAATGCAAGACATATAATATGCAGAAAAACCCAAACACATAAAACCAGAGAGACACAGATATACGTGGTTCACCCAGTTTGGGCTACGTCCACCCCGAACAGCCAGTCCTTCCTTTATATTATCCAGCAAAATGAAGAGACACAACCTACAGTGGATCCGCTGTAATATCCTCTATTTTCTCTCACAGTCTCACCTCTTTGTTTCTCGCTCTGAGAATACACATATATTCCATAGCCTCAATACAATACCCTCATATAAAGAGAGGGGTTTCCTTCTAGGGAAAAAAAACCCTAAACTAAACATAAATTCTACCATCAGATCATCCACCTAATGAATGGCCCAGATTGACTAGAAATTACTATACTTTTACAAGGCAATTTTATATTTGTTTTTAGCTTCGGGGGCGTTGCCCCCAAAACCCCTGCTAGGGGAGCACTAGCCTCCTGACCCCCCAGCCAGGGGGGATGACCCCCCCCCAAAACCCCCGTGTGGGGGCAAGTCCTCCCCGCACCCTCCACATGGAGGGGTGTACAATCTTCCTGGGGTATGCATCCGGCTGAAACAAAGACCTCTAAATTTGGATGATAATCATGCTCCACACTCAACACATAAACTACGAGTTTAGGAGATTTAACCTTGAGGAGTCAAATTTAATAAACCCCCATAATCAGTTTTCATTAAGTAGTATTGAAGAAAGGAAATATTTCCTGCAGGATGAAGGAGAAAAACTTCTAGTTGTGATTGATTAGAAGTTGTTGGCACAATTCTATAGTTGTGATTATGGGTAGAATTGTGAAGAGAGGTTATAAATGTGAAACAACTAAAGGAGAAAAGGAAGCTTGATTGGTTACAAAGGAGGTGAACCTGAGATTCCAAAAGATTGAGCCAGAGGAATGAACTTGGTGAGGTGTTAATGGAGGCTTGGTTGCAACTCACTATTGAGCATGAGCATAAGCTCAACAATACATGAGGAGAAAGAATGCCAAGATGAAGATAAACAAGATGCGAAATGAAAATATATGATCACGATATCATTAAGATTTTCAACTGTGGGAGTATGTTGCAGGGCCATAAATGTTAATTTTCTCTTAAGGCTATATTGTTCTTTGCTTTAGATAATTGCATTTCTTCATTTGCGTATTAAATTCACCTCATAACATAATATCATTATTCAGTTTTACAACATTATTCATCAAGATATGCAATTATATAGAAATAAAAACATCATCATCAATGTAGTAGAACATAAAGGAACAATAGAAGAAAACAATTTACACATAGAGACACCAGGATTGGTCAGAGACCAGGGAAAAACCCACTACGGGGAAAACCCTTTCAAAGTCTTCTTCTTATTACATTCTCATTGAATGTTTCAGCAAAAGAGGGTCCAATGATCCATATCTTCAACCATATTCCTATCTAGCAAAATCAACTAAATAATATCCATGAATATATTCCAAACAAAATCAATCTGACAAGATCCAAAAGATGATTTCAGCAAAAGTTTGTCCTCTCAAGGTCATCCCCTCAGCATGTCCCACTAGCTCTCAAAACTGTGCAATCTTGTCCTTCAGTCTTGCCTGAACTGTGCACTACGTAGTCTCAGAGCTTAAGCCTCACCCCTGACTATTGGAATTTTGCACTACACAGTCACTGAGCCCTCTCTCCCAACCTGTCACCTGGTTCTGGCTTAGTTAATGGATCAAAAAGCATTATATTAGACTAGGAGGTTTTCATAAAAATGTTGTATTGCCATGACTGAATTGTAGATATAGGTACTTTATCACACTATGGAAAGATGATGAAGAAGGAGATAAAGGAGGGAATCTTGTTGAAATACACACTTGTAACTGAACACACAAGCTAATGAATTAAGAAAAGCATTAGAGACATAAGCTAGTTCTTTGGGGAGTAAGGAGTGGCTCCAATGCTCCACTATCAGAGCTAGTGATGTACATTGTAAACATGTGTCTTGGAAATTTTACTTAATAACATAAGCCTTAAAGGCCAGCACGTGCTTAATACATGGAATATGTATGTTTGTAAGACTATTCTGTGCATGTTTGTGTTTCATATTTTCTTTCACATGTGCTAAGATAGTTGAACTATTTCGGTTGTTTTGTACTTATCTTATTAAGAATGTGTTGTAATGGTTTTTATTATTGTCCCATAGTTGTGGACTATTCCATGGGATATTAGACAAACCTTTCTTCATTTGTTAGTTGTAACGATTCTTGCATCCTATGTGGACTATTCCCCTAGATGTTAGACGGATCCTTCTGATTAACGTGTGTCTCTTCTTGGGTGGTACTACTACCTCTCTTTTAGAGGCTCATTTTTCTCCCCTCTCCGCGGTAGAATAAACTTGACACATTTACAACTGAACACTCACCAGGCACACCTTCTTTCTTTTCGAAGGTACCATTGCATCCCTCTCTCTTGCTAACAGTTAGAGCCAAGGCAAATCTTTAAGGATTTGGCAACCAGGCCTTTATACCGGATTGGAATCCTACACCAAATGGTGTGAGGTCTAATTGGGACTTCATATCAGGGAGATCCCCTGAATGTTGGCGGGTCCAACACCATCAATAGTGGACAATTAGTGGTTGAATAGTGCATGGTGATGAGTGATGTGAAGGGCTAAGAGGAGAGAATTGAGAAAATGGAGGAACTTGCATACACATTTATAATATTTCAAATAGTAAAACAAAATAAGATAATGAAATAAACATTTAAACGAAATCCAATTTGACACATGATGCCTGGGAGGGGGAACATATATTCACCCTAGGTGGGTTTGCCTCCTCCCCTGGTGTCACCACAATTTATAAAAACATTAAATGAACACTACAATTATACTTGAACTAAAAGAATCTATATTGTGGACTAAAAATACATGAATTTTTTTGTATTGAGGGATAGTTTTAATTCAGCATACCTAACTATGTTGTACACTAAATGAGAAGGTGGCATCGATTACAACATTGGTGGCCAAAACTCACATCAATGCAATAGTCGGTATGGGTGGAGTCTTATCAGGGTGTAGAAACTACAAGCTATATATATAATAACTTCCTCCATAAATTTATGTTTCATGTTTCCCTCCATCTAACCATAACAATTCTAACCCACAACTAGTCGATCTGTGATGCACAAGTTGTTGAATAAAGTTGTCATTGATGGTATCATAGTTGAATTGTTGAAACAAACCCTAAATATTGTGAAAACGCTAGGAGATCTAAACCCTAACTACTTGACTAGACCCTAGGTGCATGAGTATATTAATGAAATTCTACATGCACTTCCCATAATGAAGCGCTAGCATTGATGTCATTATGATATCATGTTTGCATTGTTGAAGCTAGCCATGTCGGTCATTAATGATGGCAAGCCAATAACTTTCCCTTATATTCATTTCCCAAGCTTTGTTGGAGATGCCCTAAGAAATGAGTTACCTTGTTGAAGATGCCCATGAAGACTTATTGAAAAGGCATCCTAGCATTGTTGAATGATGCTTATAATTCCCATGCGATGAAACCCTAATCTAGTAACCCTAGATGTATGAATATGTCAAAGAAACCATAGCCTTTGTATATGCATGAAGATAACATGCACTAGCATGTCAAAATAGTGAAAAAAATTCTAATCCACTTGATAATCTAATTCCATAAAAGAGATTCTTTAATAGGGATGTTATGACAAAATATGCATATGATGAAAGAAAAATTAAATTTCCATGATTAGAGGTCATATCTTGAAGGGAATACTATATCAGCTTATAGGCGAGGTCATAATCTTTCCAATGAGTACTCACTTGCCTCCTAATTCCTTACCATTGAAGAGAAATCAATTTTGGAAATCAACATATGTCAAAAATTGTCAAACTGTCCAAGCCGACTTGAGTAGGCTCATAACCCTTGGCAAAGAGACGTGTCCCTTTAGAATATGGAAAAACCACTATAAATATAAACCTAAATCGTCCATTCAAGCTCAGATTTTTTGGTGGAGACAACACAAGAAGTAGAAAAGCATCCACAACCTAGAAAAGCAAGAAAGACAAGTTTGTGGAATTGTTGTTGGGTTAAATAGTCTCCCACGATTTCGAGCTAGGAGGAGAGAAGTTGCCATAGTTGCCGTGGTTGAAGTTGTCATAGTTTCCGTGGTCGAAGTTGCACTAGTTTTTGTGGTTGAAGCTTCCGTAGTTTCTGTGGTCACATCTATTGTAGTTGAAGTTGACTAGTTGTCGCGATTGAAGCTACCATGGTCAAAGTCACTGTGGTTGAGGCTGTCATAGTTGCCGCAATTGAAGTTGTCATAATTGCCGTGGTTGAAGTTGTCGTAGTTATCGTGGTCGAAGCTATCATAATTTCCGTGGTTTAATTTGTCGTATTTTCCCTGGCTGAAGCTGTCATGGTTGAATTTTTTGTAGTTATCATGGTCGAAGTGTTGATTTATTGGGATTGGACAAATAGAGTTTCTTGAAGTCGTCTCTTGAGAACATAATAAGGCAGAGTTGGAAAACCTTGCGAAGCAGCATATTGAATATTTTTGGAGATCATTGAAGACCATGATGCATTGAAGCCATCATGAGGTGACCTTGAAGAATTTCTGTTTGGGTAACATGAAGAGTTGTGGAGACACCTTCTAAGAAGACAAAGTTGTCATTGATGAGATAAGTGCTTTGATGATCAAGGACATTGTTTAAGGTGAAGATTATTTTCAGGGCTTGTTGAAGAAGATAATGGGAGCCTTGAAGAACAATTAAAATTATCTTGACGAATTGAAGTTGTGGGTTGGAACCCTAGAGGATAGGTGATTAGGGATCAGTGTTTTAGCTAAAAAAATGAAAGTGCTCAGAATTGCTTCAGAGCTAAATCAATGGATAGAGTTCATATCCAGGATTCCAATGCCATGAACGGTTCAAAAAGCAGACATCGTATGCAAAAGTTAGAGCTTCTAAAAGTTTGGTAAAAAACAAGCCTCGCAGGGCCAGCCCCACCCCATGTGACCAAGCGCCCGAACCAGGAGATAGGGGCCAACTCTTAAGCGGGATTAGTGCACCAATAATCAGTTTATCATTTAATTAATATTTAATTAAGTTGGCAGAATTTATGGCAGAGGTACCAAATCTGGAACCGCCACCAAACTTGGCAGACTTAACTGACAGTTCTCCAGATTTAGCAGAGGTTTTGTAGGAAAAACTGTTTGAGCCATAACTTACTCAATTCTCAGCCAAATTTCAAAAATGAATAGTCATGTTTGGCTAATTGGCATGCTAGAAACTCATTGGAGTAGGTTGCAGAGTCATAAGAGGTAATCTACAGGTGTTTTGGTCACTTGAAGATTTTTGAAGCTTAGGGCCACCAAGTGTTGGAGGCCATTCCCAAAGCAACTAGTAACCAAATTGAGTACAAAAATAGTCATTTCTAATAGATTTGAATGTTTTAAAATCATTGGAACAGGTTCCAAGAGCATTGGATGGATGTAACAACAATTTGAGCACTATTGAAGCTAATACAAAGGCTCACACTATGAAGTTGGACCAAAGAGATGTAGCCCAAGAGGGGTGAACTCCTTCAACAAAAAATTGTGTATTGGGCTCTGTTATTTGTGCTTGTTGTGTTTTTATATGTTGTCATCCATTTAAATTCATGCAAAACACTAAATTTCAACAAGTTAGATGAATTGACAATCACATGCTCATGGATAAACTCTTTATGGATAAGAAAACCAAAGCAAAGAAAATTTGATATCTAGAAATGATACTAGCACAACATTAACTGGCAATAAATTTTAGATCAAGTTGGTATCAGAGCACAAGGTTGCTTGCTTGATTTTCTTGAAGGGTTTAATAGTTGCAATTGTTGTTATGATTACAAGGTTGAAGTTGTAGAGAGGAGAAGGGAATCTATTGATAGCTAGTCCTGATATTAGGACAAGAATGAAGAAGGCTGAGAAAACACCATCCTCACCCAAAGGACCACTCAAGGCAGCACCTGAATCACCTCAAGTTCCATCTCCATCAGTTGAGATAGAAGAGGCACATATTGCACAAGAGGCTGAATTGATTGAAGAGGTACAATCAATACAAATTTCTGAGCCTAAATCCATAGCCATTGTGTCTGGAGAAAGACAACATGAAGGTCCCTCTTCAAAAGAGGAAGAATTCAAGAAATATTAGTATACTTTGACTGAGATGGTTAAAGTCCTCTATGAAGAGAGGAACACCAGAATGGTTGGAGCGAGTTCTAAACCTCCACATGGAGAAGGAAGCTCAAAGGACAAAAAAGATGAAAAGAAGGATTCCAAAGGGAATGGTGGAAAGCCACCTCCATCTCCACATCCTCATCATCTTCCTCATCATCTTCACCATCTCACACAACATCATCTTCCACTACAACCACTGCCCATACTCATTCCAAAACCCTAAAAGGAAAAACTCCATTACTAAAATTGGACATAAGACTCAAACTTCCCATGTACAATGGAGAAGTGAATGCAGAAAAGTTGGACAATTGGATTCGACAGTTGGAGGTATACTGCAGAATTCAGAACCTTCAAGAAGATGACATAAATATCCAGTTGGCTTTACTACGGCTAGAAGGAACTGCACTAGTTTGGTGGGAAGCAAAGACTTAAGAGGAGATGTGAATCCATGGTAAGATATCCATTTCTTAGGTTGAATTTGTTTCTACAATTAAAAGAAAATTTTATCCTTTAGCCTATATGCAAAAAGCCATCATGAGTTGGCAAAACTTTAGGCAGCTTAAAGGCCGAACAGTCCAAGATAATACACAGGAGTTTAGGAAAAAGGCTTTGTTATTAGGAGTAAACCTGAATTTACAAGACACACTCTTGAAATATATTGGAGGTTTACATTCCTATTTGCAGCATACTATCCTTATGTTTAACCCAAGCAACTTAGATGAAGTATGTGTGCAAGCCACGCATCTTGAGGCAAGGGGAAAACAAAACATAGAGGAGAAAGGTGAAAGTGAGGGTAAGGGAAAAGAGAAGGGAGGAAAATGGAAGGGAAAAAAGAATTCAAGTATAAAAAAAGAGAAGGAAAAACTCACATGCGAAAACTGTTCAAAGAATGGCCATGATGAAGACCATTGTTGGCAACTTCATCCAAAATTAAAACCAAATAGATTGAAACCCAAAGAGAAGGGAAAAATTGTTGATATTGCTGAAAAAGGCTTAGGGTCAGCTTCAGGAGATGAGACAAAAATTACATCTATGGGTTTGAAAGGTCAACATGTTGAAAGTAGTAGTTCCTCGAATAGTCACAACAACACTCCAAATGAAGACAAAAGGGAAGAGTTGTTCACTGTCAGAGTAATCTCAAATCATACCAAGATTGATGCACTCTTTGCTAGTGGATCACAAGTAAACCTGATTTCAGAAGACATAGTTAAAGAGCTTAAATTTGAAACCATACCACATCATAAACCATACCCTTTGGGTTGGATAGTTAAGGATGCCAATTTACAGGTTTCAAAGAAATGCATTTTTAGATTTGCTATTACTGAAAACTTTGCTAATGAAGTCGAGTTAGACGTGGTTCCACTTGACATTTCTAGAATTATCTTGGGAAGTCCATATTTGTATGACAGGAAAGTGGTGTTTCATCACTATGAGCACAAATATCATTTTCTTAAAGATGGGGTGAAGTATATTGTGAGAGCTCATCACAAGAAACTGAACATTTCTTTAGTTAATGCAGGGAAAATGAAGAGGCTAGTGAATGCAAGTCAGAACTTAACATTGTTGATGATAAAAAAAGAGATGTTTTGAATCATACTTTTCATAAATATGCTTATATTTGTAATGAGATGTTTCAGAATGATAACAGGTTTCCTTTGAAAGAAGGTGAAAAACATTTGTAGCAGCCAACATTGGTGTTGAGCGATGTTGAAAACAAGGTGTCGATGCAAGAAGTTGCAAAGGTCAAAGAGAAGAGGACAAAGTAGCTTGGCAAAGAAGGCATGGGTTTCACAAATCTTCATTGCTGGTTTCCAAAAGGCACATTACAATGGCGAAGAAACTTGGGCAAGAGTTGACTCAAGTACAAGGCAAAAGTAGCTAAAAATTGCCATAGAGATAAAGTGCAAGGTGAGAAAGATTCTAAGTTTCCTTTGATTGTTTACCAAGGTAGGAACAAGTTGTTTTCTGCAAAATTATATTGTTGTTCTGCAAATTTAGAAATATTGCAGCATGACGATGCCAAATACATCAATATATGGTCGTCAGAATCAAGGAAAATTTTGACTTTTTATGAAAAGCTCCAAATGATGAAATTAGGAAAATTTCAATGGATAAAGACTGGAAGGACGAGGGAAAAGTCCCGTCATCAACATAATTAGTGATCAAGAGAGATTTTGGGGTCCAAAAGGCTTCTAGTGGGGAGGAATGATCAGGGATTAGTATTTTAGCTTAAAAAATGAAAGTGCTCAGAATTACTTCAGACTTGAATGAATGGATAGATTTCATCTACAAGATTCCAACGCCATGAATGGTTTGAAAAACTGACATCATATGCAAAAGTTAGAGCTTTTGAAAGTTTGGTAAAAAACAAGCCTCGCGGGGCTGGCCCCCACCCCATGTGACCAAACGCCCGAACCAGGAGCTAGGGGCCAACTGTTAAGCAGGATTAGTGCGCCACTAATCAGTTTAGCATTTAATTAATTTGTAATTAAGTTGGCGAAATTTATGGCAGAGCCACCAAATCTGGAACCACCACCAAACTTGGCGGACTTAACTGACAGTTCTCCAGATTTAGTGGAGGTTTTGTAGGAAAAACTATTTGAGCCATAACTTACTCAATTCTCAGCCAAATTTCGAAAATGAATAGTAATTTTTGGCTAACTGGAATGCTAGGAACTCATTGGAGTAGGTTGCAGAGGTAGAAGAGGTCATCTACAGGTGTTTTTGGTCACTTGAAGATTTTTGAAGCTGAGGGCCACCAGGTGTTGGAGGCCATTCCCAAAGCAGCTGGTAACCAAATTGAGTAAAAAAATAGTCATTTATGATAGATTTGAATGTTTTAAACTCATTGGAATAGGTTCTAAGATCATTGGATGCATGTAACAACAATTTTAGCACTATTGAAGGTAATACATAGGCCCACACTATGAAGCTAGACCAAGGAGATGTAGCCCAGGAGAGGTGAAATCCTTCAACAAAAAATTGTGTATTGAGCTCTGTTATTTTTGTTTTCTGTGTTTTTATATGCTGATCTTCATCCATTTAAATTCATTCTTTTAAGTTCATGCAAAACACTAAATTTCACCTAGTTAGATGAATAGACAATCACATGCTCATGGATAGACTCTTTATGGATAAGAAAACCAAAGCAAAGAAAATTTTATATCTGGGAATGATACTAGAACAACATTAATTAGCAATCAAATTCAGATCAATAAGAGTCCTAAAGAAGACAAGGTTGGAGCTTGTACCAGAGATAGAGTTGGAGCCTCATAGAGACAAGGTTGGTGCCTTGGAAGATAGGGTTAGAGCCCTAGAGGATAGCAGTCCTCAAGAAACTAGGTCGGAGCCTATACCAGAGATAGGGTTGGAGCCCTAGAGGTTGGTGCCCCAAATTGACAAGGTTGGAGCCTTGGAAAGTCCAAGTTGGTGCTTGGCATAATACAGATTGGAGCCTGGGAGATAGAATATTGGCGTCTTCATCTAGGGTTGGAGCCCTACACATATATTGTACTTGATCTATTGTAAAGAAGAAATTAATAAAAGTATTTATTCTATTATTATTCATTTTGTGTTCTAAATATAAGTGATCTAACTAGTAAAAGTAACAATTGAAAAGAAATATTGATTCACCCCCCCTCTCAGTATTTCCAACAATTGATTCCAGATCCAGTATCTTTACTCAAAGCCTAATAGATTGATGGTAGATGCTTAGAACACAAATGGAAGAGCCAAGGAAGAAAGCCTCCAATCCTCCTAAATATGTCTCTTCCTCAACTATGAAAACTGAAGACAATCAAATTGGGAAAGTTCCATTATTCAATTGAAACTTTGATATATGGAAGGTAAGAATGAGAAATTTGTTAATGGCTCAAGGCATTGAAGTATGGGAATTAGTGATTACTGATAGTACGATGGATGGAGAATCAAAGGAGTACAATACAAGAGAAATGGAGGCAATTTTGAATGGGCTACCAAATTCTATAAAGGCCAATTTGGAAAAATGTTCATCAACAAAAGATATATGGGACAAACTTCATGCCCTTCACTCAAAAGGAGCATTGACGATGACCTCTAGTAAAGAAGATGGTGGCAAGCAAGAAGGAAATCTAGAACCCTTCAAGGAAGATGAAAATAAGAGTGATGACATCAAGGCCATAGAAGACCTAGAAGAAGAAAGTAAACAAGACTTTGAAGAGGATCTCTTAACTAAACTTATAGCCTCCATGGAAAATATTAACAATTTTGAAAAAGGAAAATGAGGAACTTAAGAAGAAAGCACAATATGGTGACCAAGACAAGACAAGGAAGGAAGTTGATCTTTTCACTTGATCACAAGCCAACAATCTTTCTTGTCTTGAGAAAAAAGAAGAGCTAAAGGAGTTTATGTAGGCACGGGGAGTTGGTTGATTACATGAAGAAATGCAAAAATCAATTACCTCATCCATTTCCATGAAAGCATGCAAAGGCTTAGTGGGAGAAAGTCCATTAAAGAAAGGAATAATGACAAAGGGAGTTGCAAAGAGAAACATAACAAGAAGGAGCACCATGACAGGGGGAGAAACATATCTATCATGGAGTACTATCATTGATAAATAAAATGCGATGGAGAAACATGTCAAGAAGCAACTTGATAGGGGGAGTAGTTGGGCACCCCATTTATCATTGATGTCAAAGGGGGAGCGAATGTTGAAAGGGGGAGATTATTGCAATCAATGACAAAGGGGAAGATTGTTGAATAAAGTTGTCATTGATGGCATCATAATTGAATTTTTGAAACAAACCCTAGATATTCTGCAAACCCTAGGAGACCTAAACCCTAACTACTTGACTAGACCCTAGGTGCATGAGTATATTAATGAAATTCTAGATGCACTTTCCATAATGAAGCGCTAGCAATGATGTCATTATGATATCATTTTTTCATTGTTGAAGCTATCCATGTCAGTCATTAATGATGGCAAGCCAATAACTTTCCCTTATATGCATTGCCCAAGCTTTATTGGAGATGCCCTAAGAAAGAAGTTACCTTGTTGAAGATGCCCATGAAGACATATTGAAAAGGCACCATAGCCTTGTTGAATGATGCTCATAATTCCCATGTGATGAAGCCCTAATCTAGTAACCCTAGATGTATGAATATGTCAAAGAAACCCTAGCCCTTGTATATGCATGAAGATCACATGCACTAGAATGTCAATATAGTGAAAAAATTCTAATCCACTTGATCCTTTAATTCCATAGAAGAAATTCTTTAATAGGGTTGTTATGAAAAAATATGCATATGATGAAAGAAAAATTAAATTTCCATCATTAGAGGTCATATCTTGAAGGAAATACTATATCAACTTATAGAGGAGATCATAATCTTTCCAATGAGTACTCGCTTATCTCCTAATTCATTACCGTTGAAGAGAAATCAATTCTTGAAATCAACATATGTCAAAAATTGTCAAACTGTCCAAGCCGACTTGAGTAGGATCATAACCCTTGGCAAAGAGACGTGTCCCTTCAGATTATGTAAAAACCACTATAAATATAAACCTAAATATGTCCATTCAATCTCAAATTTTTCGGTGGAGACAAGACAAGAAGTAGAGAAGTAGCTGCAACCTAGAAAAGCAAGGAAGACAAGTTTGTGGAATTGTTCTTGGGTTAAATAGTCTCCCACAAGTTTGAGCTAGGAGGAGAGAAGTTGTTGTAGTTTTCATGGTTGAAGTTTTCGTAGTTGTCGTGGTCGAAGCTGCACTAGTTGCCATGGTCGAAGTTGTCATAGTTGTCGTGTTCACAACTGTTGTAGTTGAAGTTGTCGTGGTTGAAGCTACCGTGGTCGAAGTTTCCGTAGTTGTCGTGGTTGAAGCTGTCGTAGCTGCCGCAGTTGAAGTTGGCGTAGTTGTTGTGGTCGAAGTTGTCGTAGTTGTTGTGGTTGAATCTGTCGTGGTCGAAGTTGTCATAGTTGTCATGGTCAAAGTGCTGATTTATTGGGATTGGACAAATAGAGCTTGTTGAATTCTTCTCTTGAGAATAGAATAAGGTAGAGTTGGAAAACTTTGTGAAGTAGCATATTGAAGATTTATGGAGATCATTGAAGATCCTGATGCATTGAAGCCATCATGAGGTGACCTTGAAGAAGTTTTGTTTGGGTACATGAAGAGTTGTGGGAACACCCTCCAAGAAGACAAAGTTGTCATTGATGAGCTAAGTCCTTTGGAGATCAAGGGCATTGTTGAAGGTGAAGATTATTTTCAGGGCTGGTTGCAGAAGATATTGGGAGCCTTGAAGAACTATTAAACTTATCTTGACGAATTGAAGTCATGGTTTAGAGCTGTAGAGGATCGTAGTCCTCAAGAAGACCAGGTTGGAGCCTGTACTAGAGATGGGGTTGGAGCCCTAGAGGTTGGAGCCTCATAGAGACAAGGTTGGTGCCTTAGAAGATAGGGTTGGAGCCCTAGAGGATAGGAGTCCTCAAGAAACTAGGTCATAGCCTGTACCAGAGATAGGGTTGGAGCCCTAGAGGTTGGTGCCTCAAATTGACAAGGTTGGAGCCTTGGAAAGTCTAAGTTGGTGCTTGGCATAATACAGGTTGGAGTGGGAGATAGAATATTGGTGTCTTCATCTAGGGTTGGAGCCCTACACATATATTGTACTTGATCTATTGTAAAGAAGAAATTAATAAAAGTATTTATTCTATTATTGTTCATTTTGTGTTCTAAATATAAGTGATCTAACTGGTAAAAATAATAATTTAAAAGAAATATTGATTCATCCCCCCTCTCAGTATTTCCAACACAAGTGAGACTCCATGTGGCCTTTGCTGGTTAATATTTTCTACAGATTCTGATGGTCCAATACCACTTGCAACATTAGCTGTTGGTGGCTCCTTGCGCGACGATGTACCAAGCTACCATGTTGCACTAGCATCAGAGTCAATGTGGCTCTTATCTAATAGGTGCAACCAATGCTATCCATACCTGGAAGATGTTGGGAAGTAGGTTAAGCCTTCATCTAGGTAGATGAGGACCTAGCACTCGGTTACACCTAACATTTTGTCTCTCTTGTGCAGACACATGAACCACCCCTTGGAAGTCCCCCACGACAAATTGGTTGACATGGAGTCCTAGTTGAAACTCCACCAATAACTTCCTTAAGAAATATAGAGGTACCTCCCTATTATTATAGGAAGGTTTGTCAAATACCATAAACCACTTATCCATCTGATTATCTAGAAATGGTTGGTAGGTGCACCAGTCCATACAAATTCATTTTTTGTTGATTGGTAAAGGTTAGTTGTCTCTTGGATCAATAAATAAAGACAACAAATCTTGTTTAGTAATGTTGAGGTCTCTGATTTGGTATTTATTTAAACAGTTTCTATAATGTTCATTCATTTTAGCCCTGTAATTAAGAACATTGGTTAATTGGCTTTGGGCATTGGAGATGTATAATTGAGCTTGATAACCTTGCAAGAGACTATCATGAAGGCTCTCTGGTGTTTTGGAGATCTTGAATCAACGATTTCAATGTAGCCAAGGATGCATCAATTTCATCATTTGGATTTCTTAGTTCTTTTGGGTTTGGATGTTCTAAATTTTTGTTTGATGATGGGGGTTTGGGTTCTAAGTAGGTTCCATATTAATCAATTTCCCTACAATTTAATATAACGATTGTGTTTAGGGTATTAATTTGGGTGTGTTTTTCCAGTTAAAAACAAAAAACAAAAAACAAAACAAAACATTAGAATACTTACATGGACTCCAAATACTAGATACGATATTAATTTGGTCCTCAAAGTTGTTCGGTAATCAACAAATTTTCTCAATATCTCCCAAAAACATGTCATGAGGTCCCCATATGGTAAAAAATGGGGCTATTGGTATATAAATAAAAAATCTCACAAGGAAATATGCATATTCTTAAGAACATGTGCATGTTCCTATAATGCATGTGTATTCTAGTTAAAAACTTGTGTGAATGGTAAGTTGACAACCTAGTTAGTGTACTAGTTGGCAATTTGTGCCTTCTTGAAAGTGGATGCTCATAAACATGTGCACATTTCTAAAAATGTGTGAGTGTTCCTCCATACACATGTTTTTGATGGCCCATTGCCACTTTTGAGGCCACCATCTTTTTGGGAGCACCCCAATTAAACAAAGGAGGCAATGAATGCAAGAAAATGGAAGCCCTCAATAAGTAAAAGCAAGCAAAGTTGGTAGGAAGAAAATTTGCACATAAAGTACTAGAAAATTGGTATGTGATGTTCATAAATCCAAGCAATGATAAGCTCATTTCAATTAGAATGGCTTGTTCTTTATGAATAACAAAAATATTTAACCAAAACATCTAATTTTCAATGTCCATCGCTAAAATGTAATTTTATTTAATTTTCAATGTCTATCACTAAAATGTAATTTTAATAAATAAGAAATACATATATCCCTAAATTTCATAAGGTTTTATTATATAAAATGATAACATTTCTTTAATTTTTTAAAAATAATTTTGATGTAGGAAAAATTGTAAGTGATATTATGATGATAGCAAAAATAGGCACAGCGCACAGCGATGAAACTTTCATTCAATATTGGTGCTGCAAGGATTTGCACGAATCTAAATCGTAAGTGGCCATCGTCAGATCCACTACATACACCATTCTCAAATTTATGATGCAATTGCGACGCTTTTTTAACACGATAAGCACGTTCATTCAACATTGGTGCTGCAAGGATTTGCATGAATCTAAATCGTAAGTGGCCATCGTCAGATCCACTACATACTCTGCTCGATCTCATTCTCCCTCACTCACCACTCACTCTGCTCGATCTCATTCTCCCTCCATTAAATAAAGCTCCGCCCTCCACCAAAGCCTTGAGTAGATAGTGATGGGGTTCAAGCATTGTTTTGCATTGCTTTTTCTCTGCACTCTGCTGTTCGGCCTCGCCATTGCTGACGATGGAAAGGTACGGACTCTTAATTTCTTCAAATTAATTCTCTTTTCGCTACAAGATTACTCAGTTTTAATGTCGCTAATTTCGCTGATCTGCATGCAGGTGCACATTGTGTACATGGGGAGTTTACTCAACAATAATAAAGAAGAGCTAGTAACCAGTCATCTGCAGGTTCTTTCGTATGTTCTCGAAAGGTATCAAATTATGAAATAAATATTCATATTTCAGAATTGATTTTATTGTTCTTATATATATGTGTGTGTTGGGGGGTATTTGAACCTTTGCAGTCCGAGACACGCAGAGCAATCTCTGGTGCGTAGCTATACTTATGCCTTTAATGGATTCGCAGCAGTATTATCCAAAGAACAAGCGACTGCATTAGTTGGTACGTCTCGTTAACCAGTGTTGTTGTTAATGAGTAAGCCCCCATGTTCCTATTCTGATATATAAATTCCCACGATTTAGCAGGGAAAGCAGGAGTATTATCAGTGTTCCCTGATCCAGTGTTAAACCTTCATACAACGCATTCATGGGAGTACTTAGAAAAGGACTTGGCCATGGCAGGCTCTTCTTACAGAGAACCGAAATCTTCTAGCGCTGATGTCATAATAGGGTTTCTAGATACAGGTATATTAGTCTTTTGAAACTCCATTTGGTTAAGTTCAGTTTTGATTGTAGAGTTAGGGGAAAATATTTGAAATTTGACTATTTTAGAATTAGTATAATAATGAAAATGTTTATTTATTTTAAATTTATATAAAAAAATTAATTTATAAAGACATTGATGGTCTTGTTTTATATGTATTTTAAAAACACTATAAATTAGTTTGGAAAATAATGGAAATTTAGGTAAGACTATGACAAAATCTCTCATAATTTTTTGAAAATCTGAGTTATAGTTGACAAACTTTAGGATTTTGGTTGCTCAGGGTTCTTGATGTTGCTGAATCTATTTCCACCATAAAAATGAATCAAACACTCTACAATTCTGATCTTTTGAATTTTTTTACCCTATTCAGCAAAGAAAATTGTGATTGGGGTTGGAATTTGTGTAGAGTCAATTTATTTTTTTCACCCTCTTGTCTGTCTCCCCATTCAATTGAGAAAACCAAATTTGGAAACATATTTTAAACAATTTCTAAAATCCTCAATCTAATTAAATTTAAGGAAATGAAATTTTGAAATATGTTAAGAGTAATATGCTTGTCCTAAGAAACACTTTATAGTTTAGTTTGTCCTAAAAACACTCTCTATTTTAGTATGATAGGGATGTAATACAATATTCTGTTAGGGATGTAATATAATATTATGTTCAAGGTTTTGAATCAATCAAATTACATAAAATTAAAAATATTTAAAAAATTAATATTATTTTTATTAATATAACATTTTGATTTTATTCCATTAAATTAAAAATAATAACATAAAATAAATAGTTAAATTATAATTAATAATTAAAAATTGATTCTTCATTTATTAATCATTTACATCAAATTTCTTGTAAAAATTTAGAGTGAAAAGATATTTAAGACATTAAATCAGGTGTAAATTTCTTGTAATTTTTTTAGAGTGAAAAGATATTTAAGACATTAAATACGGTGCAATTTATATCTGAGTAGATTTGAAATTAAATAAATCTATTATAATGATTTGTAATTATTTTTTAAACAAATTCATACAACTTGTGAGAAAATAAAATTTTATCTTGAAGGCATTTGGCCGGAAGCAGCCAGCTTCAGTGATAAGGGTATGGGCCCTGTTCCTTCGCGGTGGAAGGGAAAGTGCGTTAAGGGAGAAGGTTTCAATGTCTCCAACTGCAACAGGTGACCTATGCAACTGAAATAAGTTCGTTGTTTCTACTCTGGTGTGATTCAGTACAGCTAAAATAATGTAATTGTTTTAACAGGAAAATAATTGGGGCAAGATATTACTTACGTGGAGAGGACGATGATTTGGTGACAAGTATTAAACCGAAATCAATATTGCCAAAAACAAGGACTGCAAGAGACTATTATGGAATATTGCCAAAACAAGGACTGCAAGAGACTATGATGGCCATGCCACGTTTGCAGCTTCCACTGCAGCTGGCAGCCTTGTGGATAATGCAAACTATAATGGTCTCGCTAAGGGAACAGCCAGAGGTGGACCGGCCAGTTCCTCTACCAGAATTGCCATGTATAGGGTTTGTGGGCTGGAGTATGGGTGTCCTAGTGTGCAGATTTTAGCTGCCTTTGACGATGCAGTTAAAGATGGAGTGGATATTGTATCCATCTCAATTGGAGAGTGGTCCAGTGATCAGGTCAATTTTATGAACGATGCAATTGCCATAGGAGCATTTCATGCTACTCAGAAAGGAATTCTGGTTGTATCCTCTGCAGGAAACGAGGGACCGATTCCCAAACAGTGGTTAATGCTGCACCATGGATTATTACAGTTGGAGCGACCTCAATCGACCGGGATTTCCAGTCAAACGTTGTGTTAGGCAACGGTAAGATTATTCAGGTGAGAACAAGGTGTTAGGCAATAGTATAATGTTTTTTCACTTTACACAACAATTAATAATTTCATTTCTTCACAACAATTAATAATTTCATTTCTGCCCTTCAAGAGCATGCCTGTTCCTAATAGTATTAAAGACTATTTTATAAAGAAGTCGACTAAAGGGGCAATAAAATGCAGTTTCGTCACTCTCTCGAATTAGCATAACAATTCTGATGATCAAACAGATGTGGATCAGTTCTATAAACAAACCTGTTGTAAAATGCATATACATTTTTCGTGATTTGTAGATCCAGTATTTTGGGATTTGGCTGTAAAAATTTGTACTGTGCATTTAGGGTAAGGGCATCACATTTTCGAATCTCAGCCAATCGGTCCGTGCACCCGCTTGTGTACGGAGGAAGCATACCTGCCAAGTCCTGTGACCCAGTAGCGGCAAGGTAAATTAAAATATACAATGTAGGAATTTTATAATTATATTTTTAATGAACAGGGGAAATTCAAAGCAAGGTATTGTGCAGCAATTGTGTTCAAGAGTGCTTAGATGCAAACAAAATGAAAGGAAAGATTGTAGTCTGTATTGCAAATGAGACAGCTACATCGAGGATAGACATGATAGCAGAAATCGAGGAGTTCACTGGAGCCGTAGGCATGATTGTCGTGGACGACTTACAGCTATATGAAGCATTTGAGTACGGTACCTTTGCAGGGACTGCAATAAGTAAATCGTCTGCAACAGAGATATTTTCTTACATAAAGTCAACCAGGTGCGTTCGCCTACAATTCCTGCTCTTTTCACATGTTTATATCGATTCATTTGGCTCATCCAATTACAGTGTGGCTGTTTATTATAATCTTCCAAGCCTTGTCATTATAGAAATCCTGTTGCAACAATTACTCCATCAACGGTGGTTGCAAATGAGAAGCCGGCTCCTGTTGTTGCATCTTTTTCATCAAGAGGTCCTGGAGCGCTGACCCAGAACATTCTCAAGGTAAGTAGTGGCCAATTAACTTTCAGAAGCTAATTATGAGAGATCATCACAACCTGAATCCTTCAATTGATATTTGCAGCCGGACATCAGCGCACCAGGTCTGAACATCATTGCTGCATGGGATCCTCCCAATACGTTTATAGACACAGTTCTTTCAGAGACGATGTCTACCGCATTTAACATGATGTCTGGAACATCCGTAGCAGTTCCTCATGTTAGCGGAGCTGCTGCATTTTTAAAATCTATGAATCCTACTTGGAGCCCCTCTGTTATCAGATCAGCCCTGATGACAACAGGTACTTATGATCAGGTTTTATTCTTGAAATGCATAATCCCTTAAACCAACTTTTTTCGAGTACTTATGGCCATCCTTGAAGTCAAGTATTGAATTAGTTCAACTAGTGATTGTAGTCAATGTTAATGGTAATGGGTATTTAATTATTTCAATGTCAGCATATATGTCCTCTGTCACAAAAATTCTTGTCTCACAACTGCCTCTTTTTCTAACATCTGCACTCTAATGTATATGGCAGCCATTGTAAGGAACAATATAGGAAATTTTTTGACTAATGCATCAGATATCGCTGGGACGCCATTTGATTTTGGAGCAAGAGTAGTAAATCCAATCGGAGCTCTGCAACCAGGACTTGTATATGAAACATCAATCGATGATTACTTCCACTTTCTGTGTAATTACGGTCTAGACTCTGAGAATATCAAGCTCATCGCTGCAAATAAAACCTATAGGTGTCCGTCCGGTGCAAAGGTGGATCTGATCAGTAACATGAACTATCCAAGTATAGCCATTTCCAAGTTAAATGTTGTGAATGGGTGCACAATTGTAAGCAGAAGCATCACAAACATCAGTCCTGATCTCGCACCCACTTACAAGATTACCATCGGTGCACCTCCGGGTCTGAGTGTGAAGGTCTCTCCAGAAATTCTTCAATTCTCTCAAACTTCCAAGAAGCTATCTTTCGACGTAGTTTTTACACCAACCAAGGTTGCCACCAAAGGATATGTTTTCGGTTCGCTCGTTTGGAGCGATGGAAAGCATAACGTTCGTACTCCTTTTGCAGTGAATCTGGTGTAACCAACCTTATAGATGGTCAAGTAATAAAACAAACGAAACCAGCAAGGCTGCTTATTGCTTGCATAGACCATAAAGTGATAAACAAGCGAAACTTGCTTTTTGTAAACCTGTTTTTTTGTTAGATATAATTATCTCTCGCAATTTCTTGCACAGTCATCAATATAATGGTAAAGAGGGAAAAAATGAGTTTCTAAATTTGTTTTTTTTGTTAGATATAATTATCCTGGTGATTTCTTGCACAGTCATCAATATAATGGAAAAGTGGGAAAAAAATGAGTTTCCAAATTTGAAACACATAAACAGTTTACCAAAATTTTGAAATTTTATCAATAATTTTTAATATTTTCTGAAATAAAT